>CAXKVY010007332.1:0-16388 GCA_964058915.1 Tetropium fuscum | reverse complement strand
CACCAAAACACTTTCACTTCGCTCGACGAGCGTTTCGCCAACCAAGTTGGCATCATCCGGAGACGATTAAAACTAATCTTAAACTAAAAATCTACCCTATTTATATTATTTATGGTGAAATCATTAGTCACGTTTCAATGATTAGTTGCTAAGCAACGAGTAAAGCGGGCTATACGGTACAGGTCCCTTGTCGCTATTCATACTACTTTTACATTTTACGATTTCTATGCTCTCAAATGCATCCAACTGTCTATTATTGGTCACATTTCTAACTAATCTTAAATTACTAATATCTATTCTATGATTGTTGTCAAAAGCATGTTGCGCAACACTAGACTTATCTGTTCTTCCATATTTTAGATGAGCCATATGCTCTTTAAATCTGGTGTTAATTGATCGTCTCGTTTGTCCAACATATTTTCGATCACAATCATTACAACTAATTTCGTAAATCCCGGACCTTTCATTTGGAACAATTTTATCCTTTGTATTGTCTAAGAGTTGTTGTAATTTATTACTCGACGAATGAATCGCTGTTATACCCACGTTTTTGAAGACCTTACTCAAACCACGAGTAAACCGGGATTCGTACGGGATGGATACATATTTTGGAGTCTCTATATCCTTTTGAAAGGTCTCTTTTTCTCTTTTTCAAACCTCTCATTACTGAAATGGAAGCTTAGTAAACGATGGACAAGAAAATTAAAATTCGCGATTTTGTGTTGATAGAGATAGTCTCACCACTATCTATCTCATTAAGGATATATCTGACCGTACTCGTATCTTTTCTATATATATATATATATATATATATATATATATATATATATATATATATATATATATATATATATATATATATATATATATATATATATATATATATATATATATATATACAGGGTGAGTCAGTTTTTTGTAGACAAACTTTAACAGGGGATAGAACGCACGTTTTTAAAAAGAAAAGTGCCTATAAATATATGGCCGATCTAGCTTCCTAAGGAAGATACAGGGTGTTAAAATTTAATTTTTTTTTAAATTAATGTGTAATATTTTCTGAACGGAATGATATATTCACTAAATATTTTACACATATCTTAACCTGCATAGGATCAACATGTTGTATTGTTCCTGTCGAAAATACTATAGTGGGTGTTACTTTTTTCGGGTACTTCGGATAGTCTGCATAATGGAACTTTTTTTTCGTACGCCACTGAAATTATCTGATACATATTTCTAAAATAACGACCCCTTAGTAACAATTTTGATCTCTTGTAATTTTGCTCTAACTACGACAGTTTTAGAGATATTGGCCGTTGTTTCTCTGACAGTGTAATGTCGTTATTATATTTTTTTTCTCGAATTTTCTTTATGACTTATAAACGAACGCTTAGATTTTTTCATGTTTGGGGGATAATGCCTATTAATTAAGGCGCATAATACAAGCGGTAAGAATGTTCAAAAACTTGCACAGTGGCGGGGTGGAAGGGGTGCTCCACCCCTTTCGTAAACAGAACATCTACGCCAAAGACTATTTAAGAAAAACTGTTATTTTCATTATCTACATACAGTTAAACAAAAATAATGTCCCTTCTTCTGTTTCGAAATTCCTGTGCGGTTCCTAGATATTTTGATTTTTAGTGTTTGATGTGGTACTAAATTAAGTAATTTATTTATTAGCAATAATAATTATCGGCTAAATATTTAATTCTTTCAACGAAACCTACCTAAATATGGTGTGTTAAGGATTCTAAAAAGCCGAAATCTCTTTATCTCTTTCCAAGTAATTACAATTACAAAAAAAAAACATTAGATGAACATTGATGTTAATAACAAAAAACTGACTCACCCTGTATATATATATACATATAAATATATATATATATATATATATATATATATATATATATATATATATATATATATATATATATATATATATATATATATATATATATATATATATATATATATATATATATATATATATATATATATATATATATATATATTTATATATATATATATATATATATATATATATATATATATATATATATATATATATATATATATATATATATATATATATATATATATATATTTATATGTATATATATATACAGGGTGAGTCAGTTTTTTGTAGACAAACTTTAACAGGTAAAAAGTAACATCCACTATAGTATTTTCGACAGGAACAATACAACATGTTGATCCTATGCAGGTTAAGATATGTGTAAAATATTTAGTGAATATATCATTCCGTTCAGAAAATATTACACATTAATTTAAAAAAAAATTAAATTTTAACACCCTGTATCTTCCTTAGGAAGCTAGATCGGCCATATCTTTATAGGCACTTTTCTTTTTAAAAGCGTGCGTTCTATCCCCTGTTAAAGTTTGTCTACAAAAAACTGACTCACCCTGTATATATATATACATATAAATATATATATATATATATATATATATATATATATATATATATATATATATATATATATATATATATATATATATATATATATATATATATATATATATACCTATATATATATATATATATATATATATATATATATATATATATATATATATATATATATATATATATTATATATATATATATATATATATATATATATATATATATTATATATATATATATATATATATATATATATATATATATATATATATATATATATATATATATATATATATATATATATATATATATATATATATATATATATATATATATATATATTTATATATATATATATATATATATATATATATATATATATTATATATATATATATATATATATATATATATATATATAAATATATATATATATATATATATATATATATATATATATATATATATATATATATATATATATATATATATATCGAATTCTAACCTATTGTCACTATTTTTAATTACTAATACATCGAAAAATTGAAGTTTTACATTACTTCCTAGTTCATATGTAAACTTTACAGAAGTGAAACAACTGTTTAATTTGGAAGTGAAGTTTTCTACATCCGCAATATTAGTGTCAAGCACGGCAAAAATGTCATCCACATATCTCAGCAAAATCCTAGTAAAATACTTGAATTCTTCTTTTGCTTCAGTTTCAAATCGACTCATGAAGACATCAGCAATGAAAGGCGATAAACAGTTACCCATTGCGGTTCCTTCATGTTGTTCATAGAACTTGTCATTGAAACGGAAGCAAATTTCACTCTATTGCAATTGAATATTCTTGACCTTATCAAAGAAATTATTTGAATTTTCAACTGAAAAACTAGGCTGTGCAATGGGCAAACTTTGAAATTACTTAGTCAACCATTTTTATAAGTGGTAAGTTGGAGATCCAATAGACCATACTATTGGACGCACCGGCTTCCCTGGCTTATGAATTTTTGGTAGACAATACAGTCTAGGTACGATAGGGTTAGATACATGTAACCTATTCTTAACAGGTGGGGTAATAAGGTGGAGTAATAAGGTTGTTACATGATTTGAGAAAATTTCTTATTTCAATGGTCATTCTGTAGCCATTTTGTAGGTAATTGAGTATAATTAAATACTTCGATTATCACTCCGTGATCAGCGCAATAACCACATATTGAGGTGCAGCTGCGGCCACTTTTTTGGCAAGCGTAGTTAGGCTCGCATCCGGATCGGCATTTTCCATTTTTTTATGTGCAGCATCCATTATTTATTGTGCAGCCTCACAGCGTCGCTGGTAAACAGTTTCTTTTCCAGGGTTGCACCTGAAATAATGAAATTTGGATTGAAATACAGAGCACGTTTGGTACATTAGCATTTGTTAAAAAGAGATACTAGAAATTTGAGTAGACTCCTACCTGGTAGTAGACTCTGAATTAGTGTTGATCCGCTGCGGTTGATGTTGGTGGAGGATTTGCCAAATCAAACTGTTTAGATACGGTTCGCATGTACATCTATACTTTTCAGGTACAATGAAAGAAGAAAAACCTTCTCTGCTGTATCAATTTCTTCATGGGAGGCATCTGGCTCATTGAAGACAGCAACTTTATCTGGCAATTCCTCGTTTTCTTGAAACTACATCAGAAATCTGGTTTTGCTTTTCCGATAGGGTACAGATGTTCTATTACAATCAGTGGCAGCATGGAAGAAAAGAAAGGATGAGAGCAAATATCCAAGACTAAACCTCAGTTTCGCACAGTTGAATATCTTACTGGTTCCGTCCCTATTTGCATGTTTGTACAAATATCGCCATGAACGTCAGGAACAGAAGCCACAAGGACGTACAGATCCGTGTCTTCACCTACAATCACAGCAGTTATTCCTGATATCCTGCAAGTTTCCGCTGCCGTTGATATAGTGTATCAGCATCGCTTTTTGCTTATCACTGAATAGTTCCACTGCATCGACGATATCCGATGTTGGACACATGGCCTTCACCCCTCTAGCAATCACGCTTTCATTCAAATCCTCATTAACCTTTTTTTGAGATAATATATAATGAAGGCTCTCAAGATCACAATTTAACATATTTTTTTCCATGTTCGCGATAATAAATCAAATAAAATTCATGTAGAAATGCCCTTAACTCATTTAATTTATATTTAATTAAGTCTGCAGTCGAAATCGGTTAGTTTGACACCCGATTGACCTTGATAGGATGATTTGTTCAGAATATATAGCCAACGCAATTTTTCCACGCTGGCTTTTTCTTAACTCCGACTTTTTGGGAACTTTCGGATATCAATTAGGGTATTGTGCCAAAACAGAACACCGTAAGAAAAATTCTTGAGGAGTTAGATCGGATTGAATCCATCTGATATGGAAAATGTTACCCAAGTAATAAGCAGGGTAACCATCGTGATTTAAAGTCCAGTAAAGTATAACTTCCCACACTTGTTATACAAATAACTAATACCAATTAATAGAAACTAAGTAGGACTTAAGTTTATGACGCTAAATTGCGATTTTCTCAAAATATAAAAAGAAGAAGAAACTGCACCAAATACGTGAAGAGAATAAGTTGTCATTTAGAAAACTTTACTGACGTCATTGTCTAAAAAACAAAAGTCTGTCAAGACATCTCTTATACAAAAAAGTCTCTTTATAACAAAAGTGCCGGGGACTTTTCCACAAAAGTCTAGGTATAGGTACAACTTTGTTTCAGTATGTATTTAAATCAAAATGATAGCAAATATTAGTTCACAATGAAATTAAATAAATCTTTTACTACTTCTACTATTTTTTAGGGCAGAATATTTGTTAGTGATTGATCTGGGTAGGTATATAGTTACTACCGAGTTATGTCAGCAGACGTACATAGCCGAAAACTCTACGCATATGGAATTGGAAGAGCAGCTGTATTCCAAACTGTTCATCACCTGTACTGACGTACAAATCTTATTCTGTGATACTAGTGATAATTGGAAGGACGCAAGGAAAGAGAAAGACACCGAAATGCACGTTATACCACAAACCTCTTTTTCTTCTGTATACGCCCTTTCCGTTGCCAATCTTAAGACAATACCAAGGTAAGCAAAGTAGGTAGGGTGAACCGGGGCAATAGCGTCCCCCTATAGCAAATTTTAGCATAACCATGAAATATCTCGGGAGCGATAAAAGCTAAACTGGCATTCTTTGTTTCTAAAGAAAGCATAATTCATGGCTTTTATCGTTATATGCTAGTAGCTAGCAGGATGCACATTTACCCCGGGTTTTTGGGGCGAATGTGGCAAGTCTCGGGTTTTTTCAATTAAAATTCACGCGTATCTTGTTGAACGAAATTTATATCTCAATATAGGTATATGAAAGATGCGATTAAAAGAAAATCACATACACTTCTAAAATGAGGATTTGTTATGAATAAAATTAAGGAAAATTCTGAATAAAGAACTTAATATCAACAGAAAATAAACTGTAGCATAAAAAACATAGAACATATCCCGGTAGAAATATATACGTAGGTATTTTATGTGGTACCTACTTAGACTTTACTCATTGCATCAGACGAGAATGATACATCAAACTTAATTCTATCACGTCTATTGGACGGTAGGTAGTTTTTTTCAATATCCATATGACTCACTGAAGATAAGTATATGTCATCAACCCAAAGTTAATGTAGATTTTTCACCGTAAAGAAATTACGGTGAATTCATCTCATGATTCATTGACTTGATCAATAAAATATTGATCAAGACCCTTCTTTTGAACATTCAGAATTTCGCTGTGATTAAATCTTTTATAATTGCAGTATCGTCAAGAATGTTTTCTGCCAATGCTTCTCTTTTTTCCTCTTTCAGCTGCTCTAAATAGGTTTGAAAGTCGGCATCAGATTCGTCCTGACATAATATTTTTTACTTTCTGAGATATTTTTCCAGAGGAATGTTTTTCAGGTGACCCTTTTCTTTCCTTTCTTGATAACTTTTCCATATTTTTGTAGGACTTTCCATATTTTTGTAGGATTTATTTATTTATTTATTTATTTATTTATTTATTTATTTATTTATTTATTTATTTATTTATTTATTTATTTATTTATTTATTTATTTATTTATTTATTTATTTATTTATTTATTTATTTATTTATTTATTTATTTATTTATTTATTTATTTATTTATTTATTTATTTATTTATTTATTTATTTATTTATTTATTTATTTATTTATTTATTTATTTATTTATTTATTTATTTATTTATTTATTTATTTATTTATTTATTTATTTATTTATTTATTTATTTATTTATTTATTTATTTATTTATTTATTTATTTATTTATTTATTTATTTATTTATTTATTTATTTATTTATTTATTTATTTATTTATTTATTTATTTATTTATTTATTTATTTATTTATTTATTTATTTATTTATTTATTTATTTATTTATTTATTTATTTATTTATTTATTTATTTATTTATTTATTTATTTATTTATTTATTTATTTATTTATTTATTTATTTATTTATTTATTTATTTATTTATTTATTTATTTATTTATTTATTTATTTATTTATTTATTTATTTATTTATTTATTTATTTATTTATTTATTTATTTATTTATTTATTTATTTATTTATTTATTTATTTATTTATTTATTTATTTATTTATTTATTTATTTATTTATTTATTTATTTATTTATTTATTTATTTATTTATTTATTTATTTATTTATTTATTTATTTATTTATTTATTTATTTATTTATTTATTTATTTATTTATTTATTTATTTATTTATTTATTTATTTATTTATTTATTTATTTATTTATTTATTTATTTATTTATTTATTTATTTATTTATTTATTTATTTATTTATTTATTTATTTATTTATTTATTTATTTATTTATTTATTTATTTATTTATTTATTTATTTATTTATTTATTTATTTATTTATTTATTTATTTATTTATTTATTTATTTATTTATTTATTTATTTATTTATTTATTTATTTATTTATTTATTTATTTATTTATTTATTTATTTATTTATTTATTTATTTATTTATTTATTTATTTATTTATTTATTTATTTATTTATTTATTTATTTATTTATTTATTTATTTATTTATTTATTTATTTATTTATTTATTTATTTATTTATTTATTTATTTATTTATTTATTTATTTATTTATTTATTTATTTATTTATTTATTTATTTATTTATTTATTTATTTATTTATTTATTTATTTATTTATTTATTTATTTAGATAAAGGATACAAACGGGACGAACTCAAAGGAGTATCCATAAATGGATAAAATATTTATATACATTATTGTCAGTTAAGTAACAAATATAGATTACAAATTATACTAGTATATAATAAGTAAGATAACAATAATTATTATAAAACAAATTAAAATATCAATATAATATCAATATAAAAGGATAATAAAGTAGCGATTTAATCAAAGTGAATTTAAAATCAGCAAAATAAAAATTAAATATTGACTATTGACTTATAGAAGTACCGCCTATACACATACCCAGCTAACAGTCTATCATCTAATTTAAGAGAATCAATACATACATAATATGTGTGTAGGGATACGTATAAATATTACAATATTATAATATTTATTATTATTATGATACTAAAGTATTACAATGTTGCATATTATATTATTACAATATCTTAATCATTGCTAAGAAAATACCGTTTCAAAGAATTTTGAAATGTATCAAGACTTGAGCAAAATAGGTCAACAGACATTATTTGGGATAACTTATTATAAGATGTACAAATTCTGAGTTTAAATAATAATTCGTATTAGGGTGCATGGTAAGGAAAATATTATGTTGTCGGGTAGAATGAGTTGGAGTAATATATTTTATTTGATTAACAATATCTGCGGAATCAATTTTGTTGTTAACAGCTTTGAATAGAAACTTTATGTCACTAATTTTCCTGCGGGTTTCAAGTGTCATCATGTTCAATTTACTACGAATTATAGATCTTTCACTAACCTGAGGAAATTATTTCCTATTCATATGGTCAATAAATTTATTTTGTACACTCTCTAATCTATCGATATATATATTATAAAAAGGATTCCAGATTAAAGATCCATATTTCAATATACTATTTATGTATGCCATGTATAAATTCTTAGTCTAATTAACAGAGGCAGAATAGAGGAATATACAGACACTCTAATAACAGCCATAAGGAAAGGTTTTGAAAGATCCTGCCCGCTCAGAGTCTCGAGAGCCCCTGGGGAAGCCACTAAATGGTGGTGCCGGGACGGACTTGAAACGGAGGACAAGGACATCTTTCAATAAAGCAAAACGGACAAAACTTGAATCAGACTGGGACCAATACAAGACCCACCTGAGGGAGTTTAAAAAACTAGTTAGACAAAAACAAAGAAAAGCGTGGAGAGCCTACTGTGAGGAAATTGAAGACTACTCACAGGCAGCCAGGCTATGTAAAATCCTCACCAAATACAAAAACCATAATATAGGTACATCGAAAAGGGACGAGCTTCTCCCCATTCAAATCGCCGGGCATCGACGGCATATATCCAGCACTACTTCAGTGGGGCCTGGATAAACTACTGCCGCATCTGGTTGGGATGTTTAGGACGTGCTTAGCACACCTCTATATCCCAATGACATGGGGAGGAGTAAAAGTATTGTTCATACCAAAAGCAGGGAGGATGGATTATTCCACCCCCAAAGCATACCGTCCTATAAGCATAACTTCATTTCTACTGAAGACAATGGAGAAGCTATGTGAGTGATATCTGAGGGATGTAACATTGACTAACAATCCCGTGCACCCCAACCAACATGCATACACGCCAGGAAAATCCACCGATACTGCCCTCCATGTGGTAGCAAGTCGGATTGAGAAATCCCTGAATCATAAGGAATCCACCCTGGGTGTCTTCATAGATATAGAAGGTGCGTTTGACAACACCACCTTTCCTAAAATCACAGCGGCCCTATCACATAGGAACGTTCCTCATACTGTGAGCAGCTGGATATACAACATGCTCTCTAAAAGAGCAGTACAAATCAGTGCAGGAGACACTGTCATAAGAGGACTGGTTGCGAAAGGCTGTCCGCAGGGAGGTGTTTTATCACCACTGATATGGAATCTGGTTCTTGACAGCCTCCTAAACCACCTCAACGTGGAAGGATTCTACACAATCGCATACGCAGATGACTTATCGATACTGCTTAATGGAAAATTCGAAGGAGCTCTCTGTCAGAGAACGCAGATAGCCCTAAGAATAATCGAAAATTGGTGTGAGGAGTATGCCCTATCCGTCAACCCCAGGAAGACGGAAATGGTACTGTTTACAAGAAAAAGAAAACTGGAGCCAATGAGAGCACCTGTTCTCCTAAACACAGCACTAAATTTTGCACCACAGGTGAAATACTTGGGGGTAACTTTCGATGCTAAATTAAACTGGAATCTTCACATCGAAAGAAGAATAAATAAGGCCTACATATCATACGAGCAGTGTCGCAGGACCGTAGGGAAAACCTGGGGAATGAAACCCAGGGTGGTCCTGTGGATTTACACTGCTATCATAAGACCAATGTTGGCCTATGGAGCTGTTGTCTGGTGGCCCAAGAGTCAACAAATAACAGCAAAACTCTAGCTAGGCCAGGTACAAAGAGTTGCCTGTTTGAGCATAACCGGAGCCTTGCGAACAACACCAACGAGAGCAATGGAGATAATGCTGTGTCTTCCACCGCTAGACCTACATCTAGAAGAAGTGGCTCTGACTACCATGACTCGCCTTAAATCCGTTGGCATACTACCAAATGCAAGCTGTGGCCAAACCAGAAGCCGCCTGTGGACTGAGGCTGTCAGAAAGATATCTCTTTTACAGGCATGTGCAGATGGTATTCCGCCTCGGCTTGTCTTTGATAAACCTTACACCATACATACTACTGGTGAAGACGAGGCCGGCGTTGAAGGTGTAAACTATGTCTTCACGGACGGATCAAAGAAAAAGGATGGAGCAGGCTGTGGTATATATTCCAGGAATCTGCGACTCCGATGCAGCTGGACTATGGATAAAAATGCCAGTGTAGTACAAACAGACCTCGCTGGTATAGCCATAGCCGCACAAGAGATTGCTCGCAGAGAAATAACGGGCAAGACAATAAGAATCTGCACAGATAGTAGACAATCACTACTGGCCCTGAAAAATTATAAAATAACTAAAGGATCAACATGGGGATGTCACCAAGCACTTGTGAGAGCATGTCAGATGAATGACATCTGCCTGTGCTGGGTCAAAGGACACTCACAATGCAACGGCAATATAGAAGCTGACAAATTGGCCAAGAAGGCAGCCAACCTGAGCATCCTTGGGCCTGGTCCTTCAAGTACGCTACCAGTTGCAGCGAAACTCCAATTAATAAAGGAAAATACCCACATAAAATTTAAGACGTTATGGGATGAAACAAGTAGCTGTCAGCTGGCCAGAAATCTCTTGAGATATCCCAGCGAAGAGACGGCGAGGAACTATCTGGCAATGTCCAGGGGTAAACTGCGATTTGTTACAGGAATCCTAACCGGACACTGCCGGGTAAGGAAACACCTCTATAACATGAGACAAAGTGACACACCCATCTGCAGAGGATGTGAACGAGAAGATGAAACGATTGAGCATGTACTTTGCGAATGTCCCGTCGTGTCATTGACCAGAGAATCCATATTGGGGGAACGTTGGCCTTCTATGGCCAATTTGAGGGAAATGCCCCTGGGCAACATCATCACCTTTTGTACAACATTGGGCTGGTCGATGACCTAGGGAGACATTTCCCTCACGGAGGAAGCACAGGAGGCCCAATGGGGCCTAAGTGCACTCTGATCTCTGATCCGCACTGCGGACATATTCCAGATTCCAGATGCCATGTATAAAGTCCTAATTGTTTTGGGGTTCTCAAATTCGTAGCAGGACCTAAATATAAAACCCAACATCTGACAAGCTTTTTTAGTTGTACAAGATATATGTTGGTTAAATAGAAGTTTTGAATCCAATAAAATTCCTAGATCTTTTACCTACTTTTACCTACCTGCGTACATAATGAATTTGGAGAACTTAAAATAACTAGAGATATCGTTTACATATAAATTGAACAGCAAAGGTCCCAAATGTGAACCTTGTGACATATGAATTGAACCACTTTAAGAGGCTGCCATGTATACCGAAATCGACGAGCTTACATAATAAAACAGAGTAATTGATTTTATCAAAAGCTTTACTGAAATCGGTATACACAGCATTGACTTGTAATTTATTATTAAGGGTTTCTAACAAATATTCACAAAAAATAAATAGGTTAGATTCAACAGACCGATTTTTTATAAAACCATGTTGCTCAATGTTAAGCAGATTTCTAACGTCACTAAATAAGAGATCAAATATGATGCTTTCGAAAACATTAGCAATGATACATAACTTTGATATTAGTCTGTAATTTTCTATTATATGTTTATTCCCAGATTTAAGAATTGGCACAACATAAGCAGTTTTCCAAATTGATGGAAAACTACCTTCCTGTAGCGATTTATTAAATAACAAATAAAAACGTTCTATTAAGTTATTACAACATTTTTTAAGAAAGACTGTTGGCAAATTATCTGGTCCTGGCCCTTTGTTCGGTAGTGATATAATTTTGTTCAAGATACTATCTCTACTGATATAGTAATTGGAAACATTTGCAGAATTATTATTGGGTTGGTATGGAATATCATTCATGCTCCTATGAGATGGGACAAATATTGAAGAAAAATATTCAGAAAATGAATTGCAAATATCTTGCCCTTGACTAATAATTTCATTGTTATAATTTATGTTGTTTGGAATATCACTACCAGACCCCTTTTTATTTTTTATAAATTGCCACAAATATTTTGGATTAGATTCTATTGGTTTCAACAATATCTAGATATTTATTATAATCCTCTTTAATTAGATACTTAGAACGCCCTCTTAGTAGCTTAAAGGTTAAGTAGTCCAAATCATTGCCATATTTTTTCCAACGACTGTGATATTTCGTTTTTTCTTTGATAGCTTTAATTGTAGATAAAGAGTACCACGAAGGAAATTTACTACGATATTTATTACTGTATTTTGGTACATGAGAATCTATCAATCTATTAACAATAGAATAAAATTTAGAAGTGGACTGCTCAGTATTTGAATTTGAAAGTTCAATTTCCCAATTAAGATTATGAAACTCATTGTTGATTGCTTCGAGGTCTGCAAGATTAAAATTGTACTTATAACTATTATTAAATAATTTCTTTCCTGTAAAACTAATATCGATATAAAATTCGAGAGTGTTGTGATGATGGCCTTCATTAACGAGGGGTGTGTGACAAATGTTTAATTTCTTTATTCTGCAGTTGTTATTAAAAATTAGATCTAAAGTATTTCCAGACACGTTGACGTTACTGTTATATTGACAAAGTCCTGAAAAGGAGACAGTATCGATAAATATGCTAGAACGTTGGTCAGCCAAATATTTTGCCTTACAAAACTCTTTAGGTGGATCAATAGACCACTTTATACCAGGTAAATTAAAATCACCACAGAGAATGAACATGTCATTTGGATTATTTACAATAATATCAGTAAACTTGGAACAAAACAAATTGAGCGCCATCATTCACCCGGAGGAATATAAACAGAACCTATATGGAGTTTCGTTGCACTATTATCGCTAGAAATAATTGTTACCCAAATGTCCTCTGCTTCAGAAAGCCACGAGTTTTCGGTGTAACTAATAAGTTGCTTGTCTACGACAATAATTACTCCACCTCCCTCTAATTTTAATTTAGATGAAGAAGATGTCTCACGATCACGACGATGGACATGGCATTTATCAGATAATAACTCTGAGCTATTATAAACTGATTGGTTTAACCAAGTCTCAGTTAAGCAAATTATGATATGTTCACATATTAAGCTATTTAATATGTGAACTTTTAATAATTTTAAAAGTTTAAATTAATATGTGTGATATGAGTTTTAATAATTTATCTCGTTTTTTATTTTAAAGCTTTAAAGAATCAGCCGAGTTTTGCACGTAGCCACTGAAGTGCCGCTTTTCGTCAATATTCCCGCCATATATTTTATTAAATTATTAACGTAGCACAGTTTTTCATAAAAAAATTAAATCGCTATTCAAAACTGCATAGGAAACACTAATCAAACAAAGCCATGATGTTTTTTAACGACAATAAATTCGATAATGTCTTCAATACTGAAAATGTATAATAACTTCAGTAATGTCAAATACAACAATGCAATGGTTGTAAAAACATGCCGTAGTAAATGGATTCCTTTTTACTTGAAAACTATGGAATCCGTTTATTTTTTAAACCTTTCCACAAAGATTGCAGGATTAACGTAAAGGTGAAACTGAAGAGATGCAGGATTAACATAACTGATGCTCCGAATGCATTTTTTCTATATTTTTTTTGAGGGATTCTACTTACCGCGATCCCGAATTACCTCGATTCACCCTACCATTCCATTCTATGAAGCGAAAAGGAACATAATCTTATATACTTCTATGAAAACTGTTCTAGTAACTCGTCATTGATTCTTCCGTTTTAGATACAAGTTTAACGTTACCTTTCAAATGTTAAAGTTTAATATTTCGGAGAGAAAAATTGGACTGTTGTTGAAATTTTTTAATGTTGATCAAATACGAATTAATATAATCCAAGAAGATACTAATCCCAAACTCTACATAAAAGACAGGATCCAGGGAAAGGTCACCTCTAGATTTCTTCGTAAAATGCAGGGCAAAATGACCATTCCGGACAGCCACTCGCAGTACAAGAGGTACAAGGGAGAGAACGGGAAAATAAGGAGAATAAAGAAAGAGTAAGTTACAGAAATATTTGTACATTCCTTGCAGTTCTGCATTTTAGTAAGAGCGTCCGGAGGAATCACAACGAGGACATGAACGAAGCCTGGGCTAGATGCGTAGATTTGCCTGGATTAGAAGATAACATTTCACCTAATAACAACATTAATGTTTTATTAGGGGTCGTCATTAATGAGGTAGGCATTGGCCATCTAATGCAATCAGCCAAAATGTTATCTTGTCATATCACTAGAGGTAAAATGCATCAACAAATGTTTGCTTACCTCATGTATTTTTTAGTTCTCTGTGGTGTTCTCTCGCTCTAGCGACAGTACAGATCGTCAATACCTAATGCTACGTCTAGGCGTCTTCACAATGGACATAGCACTGATGACCTACGGCCCCGCTTATCAGATATCACTTAACAGCATCATGTTAACAGATAAACTGCATACAACACCTAGCGGCCAATATTTAGATCTGATCTTTAGCCCATTGCCTAACAATCAGGACGTTGTGACGGTACTGTATAGAAAAGTAAGGCAAATGTACATTGTATAATATTGTTACATGTAATATTTAAATGCCTTTCCATTTTAGGTCAGTGCTAGCTGTCCCGACTTTTGGACCCACTTTCACGGAGTAGAGACGTCACTAGTGGCCAATTTTGGAGCTATTTACATACTGCTGCATCAAGAGGCAGTGCATACGATTCTCAAATACACGAAATATCTCAGCAATAAGTAAATATAGAAATATAATAGTATTGGTAGGGGGAAGCCGGGGTAGAACGAGGTACTAAGTTGTTGATTTTTTATTCAAAAGGGTTAATTAAGAAAGCTGAAAGATTTTCCGTGAACACATTATGATATTATTATCACAAAAATACATTAACGCTGTAAAAAAAGCAAGACTTTTTTTTGTGCAAGAACAGAAATATGTCATTTGCCCCGTTCTGCCCCAGGTGTAGGGCAGAATAGAGAGATAAGGACAAGACTTGCCTCATCATCCATTCCCGCGTAGGAATTATGTGCCCATTTCTTGCAGATAGAACACGCGAGCCAACCATCTGTTGACGTTGAAATTCACCACAAAACAAATATTCACAGTCGGAGTAATCCTCAGACTCGCTTTCGTTAATTTTGGATTCTCTCTTCACGTCCGTCTTTTGTCATCTCTTCGTCAGGCACTTTCCTGAATAGCTCCTTCCAACTTGTTTTTGTATGGCGAGTCTATTAAGATTGCAGTCGCGCTTTCTTTATCTTTTTGAATAAGCATTACAAATTCTGGTGAAACATGAAATGAAGAGGTCCTGTTGTCAGTTGACATCCAAGAGCACCCAAGGGTGGCACAATTAGTAGCTTCATCATATCGAACTTTCTTAGCCGCCGGTGTGTCATCATTAGAGTTTCAGTTTTATCATCAGCTTTATCATCCAACCTGATAGGCATGTCTTATCCAACTGGTGTGCTAGACGAAGGCAATTCCAATAATTCAGCTTCAGATACGACCACCTCTTCATTTGCAGGTCTGCCAAGTCCAATTTCAGTTGTATCTGCTGGGAGAAAATCGGCGTCGGTGAATATGGATAGATCAGCTGGCCATATTCTTGTAGCATAGAATCCATTAATAACTGTTTTCATTGTTGCGCTTTGGATGAAAGCTGATCCAAAAAGCGCTGGAATTTGTTATGCTGAAAGTGTTACGACTTTCCCTGGGTTGCTCATGTAGCCATTTTCGAAGCTTACCGCTGTAATGAAGACTTGAGGGCTTCATAAAAGAAACATCAAGAGGCTGAAATCTGTGAGAGCAATGTGGTGGTAGACATAGTAACGAAACGCCTTTCTCCTTCGCGTTGTCTATAACGTTAAGGTTCTTGGTATGCGTTAAGTGACCATCTAATATAAGAAGAACCGGGGAGGACAACGGGTCTGCTCTTTAAACGGCTACTGATTTGTCCATTATTTTCCGAATAGTGAAATTTCATTGGCCGAGATGGAG
>CAXKVY010007331.1:0-19705 GCA_964058915.1 Tetropium fuscum | reverse complement strand
AACGTCGTATTATTATAATAATGGTGTTTTTCCAATTTCTGTTTCTGGAGCGAGATATTTGAGATTTTTGCCAAAAAAATGTTTAAAATTAAACTTTACCAAACTTATTACTTTTGTTGATTTGTTCTTTTTATATCATGGGGCAAAATATATGAGAGAGACAATTCTTGTACGCAATCTCGCCGGATACTCGAGATTGATCGAGATGAATATGTTTAGAATGAACTCAGAGATATGGCCTGTGTATTGGCGACTAAAATTACCGTTGGGGGCGCTGATGTTTGTAAACAATATCGGGAAAGCGAGTAAAATTTCTTCCGTATTCCGTACCGTTACGTGTTCTCGTTAAAGTCGAGAACATTTTCTTAACTGGGACATTTTTATAGGTACAAATCGTTTATCCACTTTAAGGGGTTTTTAAAACAAAGGTATGTAGATTTGTTTATCGGTAGAATAGATGTTTATACGGCGCACCTGTACTGATATAAAACGTTATTTTTAGGTTATGATGGACAATTTCAATGAAGAGGTCATT
Organism: Tetropium fuscum; assembly: GCA_964058915.1. Lineage (NCBI taxonomy): Eukaryota > Metazoa > Arthropoda > Insecta > Coleoptera > Cerambycidae > Tetropium > Tetropium fuscum. The sequence goes on along the minus strand of CAXKVY010007331.1, from coordinate 19,170 downwards.
TCATTGGGAAAAGTGTTTTCATTGGGAAAAGTGTTTTCTTACCTGCAAGCCACTCCAGAGAGTAGATGTGTTGTAGAGGGTGAGGCATTAGTAAATGCCAAGCATATAATTTTACTTGGAACTACATCTGCTACTATGGAATTAGTGCAAATTATAGCACTATGTTTGCAAACTAGCGGTGTAAAGAACTCTCTGCATGAAATAAGTGGGAAACTCATCCACAAAGACGCAGATGCAACCATTGTAGAGTTTACATGTACTTGCAAGGCGGAGGAATCTTCAGAGGTTCAACGGTTGTGTGACAATAACACAAGTTCTATATTAACTATGGTACCTACTCAACATTATACAGGGAAAATTCCCTGGGCACCGTGAAGTTTTACCTATACTAGGCTTCGGTAACCCCTGCGTGGTCACAATCACATAATTTTGTTGATTGCCTACGCTAATATCAGAATGGCGATTGCCATAAACAATGACGATACGTCATTGTTTGTTTATACGATTCATTATCTAGAAGTAAATGGTACCAAGGTATCGCCGCGTCTGCTTCCCTCACCTGCAAGTAGTGTTCCATGCTTTGTATTAGCGATGAGTGTCTCAACAAACAGTACAATTGTCCCTTGCATATATGACTGTGGTCAGAATAAATGTCCTAAAACAGTTTCCGTATTTTATTGAGTTCAGTTTTCCTTCCGAAATTAGGTAACAAATCATGTTGTGCTCCTAACAAAGTGTAGTCTTATACAGCCCTGTATTACAGTGCTATACAACGATTTAAACAGAGTGTCACTAAGCCGTGTGCGTGTTCGTTGTATTTAGTTTAAATTAACCCTGTCCGAGATGCATTGGTTACTAACGAAAATCGGGAGTTTTGACATGAGAAAAAAGACTGAGCATTTTAATACACCTACTTATTTATTTCAGGTATTCAATTCAATTTACGAACAGTATAAAATAAGTACATGCCGTACTCAGCCTTGAATTCACGAGGGGAAAGAGCACGGCAGAGAAACCCTCGATCTCTATTCAAAACCCTCTATCTTCACGATTAGAATCGTTGGACTTTCTCTTGGTACTTGCAAGTGATCTTTTTACTGGCAAATTTTGGGAAGGTACAGCATGTCGCTTAAGCTTAGGTTGTTTTAGGTCCACATCTAAAACAAAAATAGATTGTGTTATGTTACGCGTTTCGCGGTTTTTTACTTAATCTAACCTCAATAAATATCCCTTACCTTTTGAACAGTAATCTTCTGTTTTAAAATGATTAGCGCAAACATGCATATTGTTTGTCACTGGCTTGCCTATTAATAAAACCTTCTCCCAAGTTTCCACTTATCAATCTCTTCCTCGATTCCCAGTGCATTTATCATTTTCAAGTTAATGCCGGAATTTTTCTTCGGAAAATAGTGAAAATGGAGAGATCTATCTTTACCATTTCTTGAGTTGCAACCATAAACACAACAGTTTGTATTATGAATACTTTTAAGGGACATGGTAATAACAAAAAGTATAACAAAACGTTAAAACAACACAGCCAACAATAATCCACAGTAAACGAAGTGAAGGAAATTATTAACTTGCTTGAAAAACTAAAGAGCACAGCTAAAGAGTAATAAAACCACAGTAACCACGTACCAACAGTAACGTCGTAAACGAGCATAGAAAAAGGTTTGTATGTGTTTTCTGTGTAAACGAGGAATGATGTGGAATCCTGACGGTTAGACGTTTAAAATTTTTACTGGCTTTCCTCGGTTCGAATTTATTTCGCAAGGGGGCGTACTCATTTCTGGATTCGGCCATAGAGCATTCTCGCATGGATAACTTCATATATGGAGAACAGTCTAGAAGGTCTCTAGTAAGCATGAACGAGGAAAAATCTGCCATACATAGTGTTGCACTTGGGGTACCTCAGGGTTCGGTACTAGAGTAGGCCCATTGCTGTTCATGCTCTATGTTAATGATCTACCAACATATATTGAGCACGGTCATGTAACATTTGGTTTGGATTTGGTTCAACTTTTTTGTCAACAAGTTTTTTAGGCATTATAATTCAATTTCAGTATTAACAAACAAATCACCGGGATATCAAATTATACCCATATACGATAAAAATCAGCAATTAGCCAGCCCAACTTTCCTGTAACTGTGTTTCGGCTAATTCGTAAAAAATTGCGCCTCATCCAACGCACATACGCACACCCATCGAAATGGTGTAATTTGAAGGCCAATTACGCGCTCTAATTACACGAGTTTTATAAAAATCTACAGGACACGATGAGACAATTTGCCTTTATCGTGGTGTATCTTAATTTGTTTGTGCTTAACTTAACAAAACTTGCCGTTCGAAACGTATAATTATAAAATGTCACCGTTTTCAGATAGCGATACGTATCGTGATAGTCGCTCGGGTAATTACGTACCTGCGCCGAACAGGGCCGGGCTGGCCCGGACGCCTCACGTTAAGTGCCCAGATTCTATTAAAATGTAAAAATAGCGGCTATATAAGGTGTTAAGTCTATGTCTCAAATATGTCTAAAATTATGGTTTTGAGGAAATTGTGTTAAGAGTTATGGATATTTAAAGTTTACAATTTTGCTTTTTTTTTGTTTTTATAATTTTTTATTTTAACCTATATAATTTTTGACATAAATTTAACAAAAAAAGTAATTACATTTTATACAAACTGAAGAAATTTAAAAAAAAAGTGGAAAAGGAAAATATACATTATATAATAAATATTTTACAAATGAAATTATTGCTAGCTTTGCATATGATATATTTTCTTCTCTTGTTTCACTATTTTCGTCCTCTTCATATTTAATTAACATAATTTAATTAACGTATATAAATCGAGTTACACATGTTTTCACAAATTAGTTTCTTAGAAAGAAAAATATCTAAAAATAGCGTTTTTCACAAATATGTTTCAATTTACCTCTAGTGCATATGGTTATATCAGCATGCATTTATTCCACACAACTACGCAAAATAAAATACCCGAATTCTAATAAAAATTTTGAAAAATGTGTAGAGTAATTCCCTTAAAATGAGAAGATTGAATTTGTTTTTGAGAAAATTATAGTAGTTCCATAAAATTATAAGAGATGGCGCCAGTTGAAAATTTTGTAAGTTACGAATATTGGTCTACCTACATTTCCATGGTTTAAGTTAAAAACTTTTCAGTGCTTATAAAATCTATTAGAGATGGTACTGAACAGGTGAAATTGATGAACCGGTGAGACCGGTTCCGTTCTTTTTTCAGAACCGTTCTCAATACCTGTTACCGCTCAGAACGTTCAGACCACGATACTAACGTGTCGATGTCGAAACAACGACTACAAAGTTCCAGTTCAGTTGTTCATTCTACTGTGGCAACTACGCATGTATCATGTATATAACGGACTTTTTTTATTGAAAATACGAATCGGCGGTAAATTAATCATAATGAATAAAAGAACTAGCGCCGCGTGGATTTTTTTTACGATTGCGGACCCAAATAAGCAATTAGCTAAATGTAATTTATGTAAACAGGTCCTCTCGTATAAGTAATCGATAACAAATCTCAAGACATATACTTGGCAGACACCCTATAGTTAACATACTAGTTAGTTTATATGTTTAATTTTTATTTTATGTAAAATATATTCAACTCGCATCGCAAAACTTAATACAAGAAGTAAGAAGTACATGAAATTACTGGAACTAGTCCGAACCGTGCTGAACGTCTGAACAGTCAACTGCGTCTGAACTGTCTGGTCTGAAGTTCTGGTTCTGAACATTAGAATTGCAATAACAGGTAACAGGTATAGTTCGTATTCGAGAACTATTGCTATGCCTATTGCTTATATGTACTTATGCCTATTTCGCAGTGATGCCACAGCTACCGAATTTTCGGTAGATTTATCGAATTTGGCCCCCAAATATTTCGGTAGACACACCCCATATTTTGGGGTGTGTCTACCGAAATACCGAATTTTCCTAAGTATCTACCGAAAAGTTTTCAAGATGTTAAGAACTGGAAAATAAAAAAAAAATTATTAATTTTTATAATATAAATATAATTAATACTCAGTTCTCTGGTCTTTATCCTTTATCTGATCTCTTTGCAATTTTATAAGTTGTATTGTGGCGCCATCCCTGCGAATTGTACAAAAGCTCAGCGGCAACCCTAGTTATTTAAATTCCCACCATAGATAGAGATTCCTGCATTACAAATCACAACCTTAGACTAGACTACCAGATGACAGGAAAACAATACGATACGAATGCTGACAGCTGACAGTAGATCGGGGAAGTACGAGTACGTTAATAATCCATCTATCCGTCGACCAATTGACTAAAATTATTGGTATATTTATTAGTTTTATGTTCTATTATTAGAAAAAAGGTTTTTTTAATAGTTTGTTTTGACAATACATTACATTTACACTACATACATTTTTTATATGTAGCTCTTTAAATTATGGTAGCACAAGGATGGGGTATTTTCGCTCGATCGAAACAAAAATGGGCAATTGCATATTCAACAAGTACATTTTTTTCCTTAATTTGTGACATGAGAAATAATGTGCAATATTCAGAGATAAGTGTTTAATTGCAGTTTGCATTTCTATGACGTCACTAAGCGAAAATAGAGAAATCACTAGATATATATGTTATAAAGGGTCCGCCAATAAGCGCGCTCGATCTTTAAAATGAAATAAAGCAAGTTGTGTGAGAGGTATAAATGAAATTTATTTTTTGTTTGAAAGAGTATTCGAAGGCATTATGTATGGAAAATAATATCGGTCAAATGTCCACCTCGGCTTCGCTGGGTGGCGCGCATACGAGAAGTCCAATTTTCAATGACTCTGGCGCACAAATCGGGCTGTATTTCATCGATGGCGTGGCGTATGTTGACTTTGAGGGCATCAGTGTTTTGTGGTTGGTTTGCGTAGACCTGTGATTTAAGAAAACCCCACAAGAAATAGTCTAGTGGGGTTAAATCGCACGATCTCGGTGGCCAGTTGATGTCGCCTCCGCGCGAGATAACCATTCCTCCGAAGCGCTCGTGCAGAAGATCCATTGTGGCGCGCGCTGTGTGGCTCGTAGCGCCGTCCTGCTGAAACCACATATCCTCGACATCCATATTGTCGATTTCATGCCAGAAAAAGTTCGTTATCATGGATCTGTATCGTTCGCCGTTTACCGTGATGGACACACCATCGTCGTTCTCGAAGAAATACGGCCCGATGATGCCTCCGGCCCAAAATCCACACCAAACAGTTACCTTTGCTGGGTGCATTGCGACCTGGTGGACCTCCTGTGGATCGTTCTCGGCCCAATAACGGCAATTCTGCTTGTTGACATTCCCATTTAACCAAAAATGTGCCTCATCGCTGAAGATGATTTTGCGACCAAAATCGGGGTCGACTTCCAACTGCTCTAAAGCTCAATCAGCGAAGATACGGCGCTGTCTATGGTCGTTTATTTTGAGCTCTTGTGTCAGCTGGATCTTGTACGGATGCATGCCCAAATCCAGATGCAAGATTCGGCGAAGTGATGTTTCCGAAAGGCGGAGTTCCTGTGCGCGACGTGAAATTGACTGTCGCGGATTTTCACGCACACTATCGCGCACAGCGGCGACATTCTGGGCAGATCGGACGTTTCGACGACGCGTCGGTGTTGGCTGATTGTTCACCGAACCGGTTGCCTCGAATTTGTTAATCAAACGACGGATAGTCGACTCAGCAGGACGATCAATTGCACCGTAAAATTGGCGGAGAGCGCGGAACGTTGCTCGAACCGATGAATGATTTTCGTAATAAGTTTTAACGATTTGCACATGTTGCTCGCGGCTGAATTGGTTCATGGTGATTTGTGAAGATACACTGAATAATAACAACTACGTTTGCCAACTCTACCACAAACAACATGGCCGCCATGAGCTGTCAAAGATCGAGCGTCCCTATTGGCGGACCCTTTATATGTATATATAAATACTAATATTAGCAGAAATGGCCGATAGGAAGCGGTGCGACGTCGCTGCCGCCAACATATAGACATAATACCCTAAAAATCACTACAGTTGCAGCATTTTTTGAATTTGCGCTTAGTGACGTCACATGATTTTATTTTTTTTACAGCTTGTTTTAGAACCAAACAAAAAAATAAAAAATACGGGTATCTTGTTTTTCCATTTACTTTCAGCTACCATTGTTAAAAAAAAATGCGAAAGTACTCCATTGTCTCAACAAAATTAGTTTCTTTTACCTGTGATATAGGAAATCTCACCTAATTTTAATTAATTAGCTAATAAAAAGGCTAATTTATTGAGATTAGGTGAGATTTCAGGTAAAAGAAACACCAATAATGATAATCAGTTAAAAATCATACTGCGCGCGCGCAGTAGCGATTTGGCGACATTAAATGGCTATCGCGCATGTGCAGTATAAGTCTGGGCATCTGAGCTGGTTCTGTTAGTCTTGGAACAACAAACCTACAATAAATCTCTAAATGTAAAGTGTTAAAAAACTATCGTAAAAAACAATATAATTTCAGAAGTTGGCCAAGTGCTAACCAATGTCCAACAAGCCACGTCTTATGCCCCTAAGGACCTTCTTTCAAAATACATAATCGAAAATTATTTACCTTGCTGAAATGGGTCTTTTCATTCCTGGTAGCTCTGGATCCATGACGAATAGAAGTTCGTTGGCTCCTAAAAGTATTTGAAGCGTTTTTAAATTACTAGACTTCGCTTATTTGCCAGACCTGTTTATTACTGGATAGGGCTGGAACCTTTGACGTAACTATAACACTCGGAGTAGTTTCCACAAACACCAAAACACTTTCACTTCGCTCGACGCGCGTTTCGCCAACCAAGTTGGCATCATCCGGAGACGATTAAAACTTAGTTTTAATCGTCTATTAATCGTCTCCGGATGATGCCAACTTGGTTGACGAAACGCGCGTCGAGCGAAGTGAAAGTGTTTTGGTGTTTGTGGAAACTACTCCGAGTGTTTTAGACCTGTTTATAATATTTTATAAGGTAAATTTTCAATTGAAATATCAATATTCAAACTCCGGCCCTGTAGCGAATGAACTCCATATAATACAGTTGCATTGGCACGAATGCTACGAAAATGAGAAAATGTAATTTTAATTATCGTATAGGCTTTCACAATGTCACCATTATGCTGTACCGATAAAATTAATAACACGGCGGGTAATTACCCAATAATTTATATTGTTGTGAGTATAATTCTAGTGTTGCGTCGATTGTTATCAATTCTATTTCATCCCGAATTAGATTAAAATCGTTTTAATGCTGTCTCGTGGAATATAAAAAGGTGAATTTATATTGCGAAATAGACGAGCATTCTGTACATTTAATATTAATAACACAACTGAAGACTAAAACTTGATTTTTAAATCCAATTGGTTTTTATATTGCGGAAAACATTAAATCATAAGACTACATACCCGTTTCATGAACGGGCCCCTCTAGAGAAATATAGCTTTTACACCAATTCTTTTTTTAATCGAGCTTGGTTCATTCCCCCTAATAACTGAGGTTTATGATAATTAACTCTACGTTAAAACCCCTTGTTCAGACATATTTAAATTAAGTACGCTATATTTAAATTGAATAATTTATATAGGTACATAAGCTATCACGAGGTGGTCGGCCACTTAATCAAGTTTTTTAAAATGTAGGTACAGTGCCGTTCAATTGAAAGTAAACGAGTCTTATGAGAAATTTTAGAAATTTTCCCATTGTGAAGCAGGCTTTTGTACACAGATCACATTCAAAATTATTTTAGGTTGAAGTATCTGTCAGTTATAGGGTGACAGCATTTTATATACAGTATTTATTAAGGAAAATCTATATGATAACGACATATAGATACTCTTGTAAAAAAATCCATTAAATTAACAAACTAACTGAGAACTTAAGAAAATTACTATGAATTAATATTTGGTCCAAGCACCATTCCCGTTTATAACTTTTTGAAGCCTATTTCTCATAGACAATATTAGTGTCCTGGTGTAATCCTCGCCAATATTTTCCCAAGCATTTTAAATCGCCAATCACAGTCCTTCTATGTTCGCTGGTCGGAAATTTCTGCTATACATGTCTTTTTCCATTTGTGCCCATACATTTTCTATCGGTTTTAAATCCGGCGACTTAGAGGGCCAAGGCAGAGTGTTATTATGGTTTGTATTCAGTCATTCAGTAACAACTCGTGATTTGTGAATAGAGGAATTATCCTGAAATATAAATTTAATTGAAATATGGAAAAAGGAAAGAGGAAATAAAAATATTTAAGTTCTCGGGATATAAAATGGAAACGGAAGGTACCATAACATATTCCAAAATGCGAGCGTAGCTTTGACCAGTAAGACGCTCTCTGATTCTCCAAGTAACACCTGCTCCTTGGCAACATATCCATGCCCACACGTTGATAGAGAAGCGACCACTACGAGTTGTAGAATTTATATAGCGCTCTTCATATCGGCTATTTCTTGGGCGGTATACACGCACAGAGCCATCATAGCAGGATTGAAAAACTTTTTCGTCTGAAAAAATTGTGTTGTCCCAAAAGTTCTGTGGCACACCGACAAATTGGTTGGCAAAGTTTAACCTCTGCTCTTTATGCCGTGGCAACAGAGCAACTTTATTAAAAAAAAAATATATGTTAGCGCCATCTACAGGTGCAGTTCCGAACTTGCGTTGATGAATTACGTGTTGCATATGTCTGTTACAGACATTGTTTTGGTCGGTAGTAATTTTCGCGATGCTCTAGATCAAGAACTGTAAACTAGACAGGATGGTTACAACAAGCAAATCTCAGTCAGCATTACCGCAAACCTCTATACACCGTGACGTAAGCGCGGGTACAATATAGAGAACTCAGACTTGTGGAAGCATTGAACAGTATCTTTTTTCACATGTTTAACGTCTTTTTAAGTTCATCAGTTTTTTAAAAGTTAGATTTCTTTATTGTGGTCTAGAACGTCTTTTCTGATGATTGAAAATATTGTTACATTTATATTATTATCGGTGTAGGTCGTAGGTACTAATTATTAAAAATAAATTATAGGTATCAAACTGCAATGTAGAATACAAATAGGGCGGAAACAATGTTGTATTCCTTTTTTAATGATTTTAAATAATTTTTAGACTTTTATTTAATTAATTTATTTGGATTGAATTAATTCCTTACAGATTTTTCTGAATTATATAGGTAAAAGGTTGTATAGGTAAAAAATAAAAAAATACTAGCTCAAAAATAAAAATTAAGATATTAAAATTATGTATTTGCGTTTACATTACAACATATTATACAAGATTATCAATATATATATATATATATATATATATATATATATATATATATATATATATATATATATATATATATATATATATATATATATGTATGTATATATATATATATATATATATATATATATATATATATATATATATATATATATATATATATATATATATATATATATATATATATATATATATATATATATATATATATATATATATATATATATATATATATATATATATACATATATATATATATATATATATATATATATATATATATATATATATATATATATATATATATATATATATATATATATATATATATATATATATATATATATATATATATATATATATATATATATATATATATATATATATATATATATATATATATATATATATATATATATATATATATATATATATATATATATATATATATATATATCAAAGTCACATCAAAGTTGTCTCATATGCTGTGGAAAAATTCTGCAGTTTATATAGAAATTGAAATGCCCGTTTCTCAGTCAATGTGTCGTTAATAATGTGATGTTTAAATTTAACCCTAAAAATTCTGTTTAAAAAAAGTTACACCGGTATTTAATAAAAAAAATTCTCTTAAGGGGTAAATTGGGACATTCCACGCACATATAGGAGACAACTTGGAGCGAGAAGATATATGACTACTCCAATGAAAGTCCAAAAACGGCACTAGAAAATGTTGTAAATGGTACAACGACCCTTCGGGAGGCTGAAGAACACTATAGAGTTCCAAGGGCAACTCTAAGCAGAAAATATCGAGGTGTTAATATTTTAAAACCTGGCAGGCAAAGAGTTTTGAACAGGCTTGAAGAAAATGGAATTATCAGGGCAATAGACAGAGCAATAGGGCAATAAACAGTTATCCGTTCACACCTGTGGAAAAAAGAATTATGGTTAAAAGTTATATAGATCGCAAGGGCACACAAGAAAGATGCTTCAAAGAAAACTTACCTGGTAAGGATCGATTACAATCATTCTTGAAGAGGCGTCATGAGCTCACGGTTAGATTGGCACAAAATATAAAAAGATCTAGGTGCGAAGTTACAGCAATAGAAATGAATGCATGTTTTGATAATCTAACAGAACACCTTGTTGACGTAGGTCCCGACAACATTTTAAACTATGACGAGACCAACTTGACCCAAGTCAAGTGAACTTTAAACTTTGCTGTAGCCCCTTCGCCCCTTCTGATGAGATCTTAGATGATGTCGTGGCAGGGATTGAAAGTTCAATTCAATATCTGCCTAATTCATCCAGGGGTCTCGTCAGAGTGGCTTGCAGGAATCAAATTTCTAAAAATATAATTAATAACGTAGACAATAAAAAGTCATGCTCAAAGAAGCATAAAAAGATTATCAAAAGGTTGCGCGAGAAAGACAGTTTTTATTTCAAAGCAGATAAAGGTAATAAGGTTGTTATTTTAGATAAAGAGGACTATTATGAACAGGTAAACAACATAATTAGTAATGGTCCTTATAAAGAACTTACTAGAAACCCTTTACCAAGAATGACCACTGAAATAAAGAATGTCCTCAAATCATGTTACATTACTCCACCTGTTAAGAACAGGTTACATGTATCTAACCCTACCGTACCAAGATTGTATTGTCTATTCATAAGCCAGGGAAGTAAGTCACTGCGTCCAATAGTATCGTCTATTGGATCTCCGACTTACCACTTATCAAAATGGTTGACTAAGGAATTTGAAAGTTTGGCTATTGCACAGCCTAGTTTTTCAGTTAAAAATTCGAATGATTTCATTGATAAGGTCAAGAATATTCAATTGCAAGAGGGTGAGATTTTGATTTCCTTTGATGTTTGTTCATTATTTCCGAGTGTAGCAATTCCACAGACCTCCTTGGACTACCTTGAGGATTTACTCGAATTAAACAACTATAGAAAAGAAGTAATAGAAGAATATATAAACCTTACAAAATTGCTTCCGTTTCAATGACAAGTTCTATGAACAACATGAAGGAACTGCAATGGGTAGCTGTTTATCGCCTTTCATTGCTGATGTCTTCATGAGTCGATTTGAAACTGAAGCAAAAGAAGAATTTGAGTATTTTCCTAGGATTTGGCTGTAGTTTTACTTCCCTATTTCCTATTTCCCTTTATTCACATTCCTAAGAATGTGAATTTTTCCTTAGATGAGCGCCTTTAGCCATCGCTCCCTTATATTTATCAACATATGACCAATTTCCATTTATATATTGAGGAATTACTTTGGCAATTTTAACTTCATCCGGAAACACACCGTCTGCTAAAGACCAATTTATCAAAAATGTTAATGAATTTGCAATATAATTGACGACTGATTTTAAAATATTTTTTTTCTTATTTTGTCAATACCAAAAGAATTAGATTTTTTTAATTCCATAATGATATTTTACGCATCGTTAATATTATTAATTAAATATTAATTAATAATGAACATCTAGACTGAAGGACAGTAACTTTAAGACATTTAAAACATAAGACATTCAAAGTCAAAACAATCACACAGTTGACACAGTATTACCTAACCCAACTTATGCCTTATGTCCTTCCAAACTGACCTTAATGCAGACTGGCGGAAAATTATATATATATTTATTAGATAAATGGATAAAGATTTCAAAACATTTTACTTACCTAAATGACTTAGGCCACATGAAGATTTGATATCTCGGCCAAAAACTAGGTAATTATACATATTTATAAACATTGAGACGAACTGTCCCCCGTCCCCCATTGCTAAACAAACGAGCGCTCTAGGGTGGACCGACATGGCCCATAAAAATACGGGCTTAGCATTTCAATCTGAGATGTACCATAAAATCGTTAGTTAATATGAGCAGCATCCGTGCTCCAAGAATGAGCATTTAATCCCTTGATTGATGATAGCGAGTTAGAACGGCTATAAGTCGATCCGACTCACTCCATTTAACCTGATGAGCTGCATGACTGTTCCGCATAACATTATCAATATCAGCTTTATATCACGCCAGGGGCGGATTCCGCCAACGAGGTAGGCCGCAAAAATTTAAGTATTCAGTTAGAAATTGCATTTTTTGTTTCACGAAATACAAGTTGGTTTACGTAAATATTTAAAAGATTATTTATCTCTATAATGAATATCTAATACAGGGTCTTGTTGGTTAGAGTGAATAGTTTGTGAATCGTCTATGCTTAGCTGAGGGCGTAACTTCGTGACTTAATCAGATCGCGGGCCGTAGGCAAGAAATAAGTAGGTAGTAGTGAATAAAAATGCCACAGAAATTCAAACATTTTTTTATTTATTAATTATGGATAATATTCTTTGTGCTCTGAAATTAATATATATTTTAATTGAATCAACTAAATATTTGAAAAAGCAGTCGAATACAAATATCTTACAGATAAAACCTTATGCAACAGGTACACAAAATATTTTTCCTTTATCCGTCAGTATAACTGCACGAGCAATTTCAAAGAATGGGTCTAATAAGCCGGTCCGTTAAGCAGACTTAATAATCTTTGCGATGGGAGTAAAGCTTGTATATTTTATAGTTCCAACATCTATAAATAGCCGATAAAGGGCTAGGACCTTAATATGAGTTGTCTATTTCCAAAACTCGTTTTGTCTCTTTTATCAAATCGGCAAACCGAAACAAAAACGTTTTAAAAATCTTGTTTAAAAGAAAAATGGTTAATATTTTCACAAACTGTTCTTACGATCACTAAGCTTTTGGACTGTTTATTATGTCAAATAGATGCATTTTAGTATATACTTTTGTTCAGTAACCATAACTTATTTTGACCAAAAAATGATAAGACGAGTTTTGGGAACGAGCAACTCATATATGTATACCAGCGAACAATGATGAAATTCAAATATTAAAACTATTATTTTAGAGAAAACCACACATTTCAAAAATGAAATATAATACAATTATATTATAACCAATATGTATTTAATTCTATTTTAACATAATATATGTTTAAAATAATAAAATTTATGTTAAAGTAGCTTTTTTTACCTGTTTGTTTCTCGTGGTGATAAAAAATAACAGGCACTACAGCTTATCTAATATGTATGTGTAGTTAACTGACCGCATATAAGATACCGCGCAGTTGCCACATGTAATTCTCAAATTTCTCAATATTCAATTAAACTATCATATTCCACAATACTATATAAAAATTATATATATTATTTATGAATGTCATAATAGAATTATTGTGCATACAATAATATATTATAGCCCAAGATGTTAGCCATTTTACATTTATTTTCGTCTACTTTAAATTATGGAAATTCCCTAAACATTTATTTTTATAGTTAAAAGCGGCAACTCCGCTCTACCGTAGACGGAATACTGGATGATCGAGTAGTGTATCTCTTTTTAACTTATTGGAATGACGCGCCGTCTGTGTTTAGTTTGACAGTCCCTATGGACTCTCAAACGTTCGGATCTCTTACAGTGGCTGTAAGAAGTGCTGTTTAAATGTTATTGTGATACAATATAATACGGAAAATAACCGTATTATCTGAGCGGTGTAGGTAGGTGATACCTTTGACGAAACAAAAAACTCCTGTAATTAAAAATAAACTAATTATTTATTTTCAGTATTTCAGTACAGATACTTAGGTATTTATGTATTTTCAGAGGTACCTCCTAGTGTTGGTAGGTAAATTTTATGCCGTTATTTAAATTGTTTTTATCCTGGAGCAGATTTCCACCAGACCTCGCTTTATTTACGAGATAGGATAGATATGTTAAAAAATATAAGGAAAATATTATTTGACGGCTAAAATTTTTAGTGGGGGTAAGAGCAGAGCCGAACAAAAAAAAAGTTGATTTATGTGCTGCTCAAAATAGGTACTGACGTGTACTGTGGTAGGTACTAATAGGTACCTCCTCCACTTAAGACATTTCTCAAATAATTTTATCCAAAAAATATCCCAGTGCTCGAGGCCGCTAGGTCATAAATACAACGATATAAGTTAGGCGTTTTATTGGGATTTACGAAAACTGGAAACGCTCTCTGGTTTATTACATAAGTAGGTATCTATTGTTCATTGACTTTATTCTTATGTATCATCAGTGGGCAAAATTAAAAATTCTATAGACTATTTATAAAATTAAAACCGTGTACCTAGAAAAATCGGCGTTGGGTGTTGTCGATTTGGTAGGTTAGGTAGGTACCTACTTACACAATAAGTATGACTGTATTTCAATTGCAAGTATTGCAAGCATATTTATTTTATTTTTCCGTATTAAGGTTTATTTTTCACGGCTATTTAGCTGTTTTGTACATATTATTTTTGTTTCTTGTGGGAAATATGGCTACTAGCGAGCCACCCACTAAAAAAAAGCAATACTTCATGAGTGGTGTGGAAACTTGCATTAATTATCAGCTGTGGTGTTGAAAATATGCATATAAAAACCTTTTACGAAATGCCTACGCCAATGAAGAACATTGTGTAGGTCAGGGTTGCCGGTCGTTGAACTACACATACATATTAGAAGCCGTGTATATGTCTCTGCTCTTAAAATATACCTAAACTGAAACTCACACAATGAAAACACACATTTAAAAAATCATCCAATAAGAAATACACAAAATAATAAAAATAAATTAGTACAATACCCCGAAAATCAGAAAAACTAACCTTGTCAACTGTCACAGTTATAAAATACCATTTAGCCTCATGTGTCAGGTCTTTTCCCGCTTTAATTGTACCCCCGCTTACGTCACGATGCAGCGCCGCCGAGGATATAATTAGGTGGGGATCGTCGGATATATAGCTGAATGGGAAGTAACCGTCCTGCCTATCATATATACAGGGTGAGTCAGTTTTTTG
Source organism: Tetropium fuscum (assembly GCA_964058915.1). Classification (NCBI taxonomy): domain Eukaryota; kingdom Metazoa; phylum Arthropoda; class Insecta; order Coleoptera; family Cerambycidae; genus Tetropium; species Tetropium fuscum. Next base: position 3,961 of record CAXKVY010007331.1, on the reverse strand, counting down.
TAGACAAACTTTAACAGGGGATAGACCGCACGTTTTTAAAAAGAAAAGTGCCTATACAGATATGGCCGGTCTAGCTTCCTAAGGAAGATACAGGGTGTTAAAATTTAATTTTTTTTAAAAATAATGTGTAATATTTTCTGAACGGAATGATATATTCACTAAATATTTTACACATATCTTAACCTGCATAGGATCAACATGTTGTATTGTTCCTGTCGAAAATACTATAGTGGATGTTACTTTTTTCGGGTACTTCGACTATTCTGCATAATAGAACTTTTTTTTCGTACGCCACTGACATTATCTGATACATATTTCTAAAATAACGGCCCCTTAGTAACAATTTTGATCTCTTGTAATTTTGCTCTAACTATGACAGTTTTCGAGATATTGGCCGTTGTTTCTCTGACAGTGTAATGTCGTTATTATAACTTTTTTTTCTCGAATTTTCTTTATGACTTATAAACGAACGCTTAGATTTTTTCATGTTTGGGGGATAATGCCTATTAACTAAGGCGCATAAAACAAGCGGTAAGAATGTTCAAAAACTTGCACAGTGGCGGGGTGGAAGGGGTGCTCCACCCCTTTCATAAATAGAACTTCTACGCCAAAGACTATTTAAAAAAAACTTTTATTTTCATTATCTACATACAGTTTAACAAAAATAATGTCCCTTCTTCTGTTTCGAAATTCCTGTGCGTTTCCTAGTTATTTTGATTTTTAGTGTTTGATGTGGTACTAAATTAAGTAATTTATTTATTAGCAATAATAATTATCGGCTAAATATTTAATTCTTTCAACGAAACCTACCTAAATATGGTTTGTTAAGGATTCTAAAAAGCCGAAATCTCTTTATCTCTTTCCAAGTAATTACAATTACAAAAAAAAACATTAGATGAACATTGATGTTAATGTTTATGGAGATATAAACATTTTTGAATTTATAGCAATATTTAATTAACAATAATAATTGTGGAATAAATAACAATTACAAATAACAAAATGTAAACCGTTCTTCTCAATACACATTTCACTGCGACGTATCATAGAACGTCTTAAGTTAACTAAATGATGCACCCTTATTTCATTGCAAGCATCTCTAATGCGATTTTGAAGTTCCTCAAGTGTATTAACCGGAGTGGTATACACTATTTCCTTAATGAATCCCCACACAAAAAAGTCAAGTGGTGTTAAATCGGGGGATCTGGGAGGCCACGCCACTGGACCTCCACGACCTATCCACCTCCCTGGATAGTTATTGTTTAGCCAATTTCTTACATTTCTGCCATAATGGGCCGGGCACCCATCAAGTTGAATCCAAGACTGTCTTCTTAAATTCAAAGGAATGACTTCCCATATATTACCATGGTGTTCTTCTAAAAATTGTAGGAAATTTTCTGAATTTACACGTTGTGGCAAGAAATAAGGTCCAAACACGTGGTTGCCGTAAATTCCAATCCAGACATTTGTACTAAATTCATGTTGAAAACTTCGTGGTCGAATGGCATGTGGGTTTTCATGTGCCCATACATGCAGATTGTGAAAATTTACTATACCACGACGAGTAAAACAAGATTCATCAGTCCACAGTATATTGGATAAGAAATCCCTATTATTTTGAATGAGTTAAGAACCCACCTACAATAAGTAAGTCTTCGTTCAGCGTCACCTGGACATAAACCTTGAACAGGTTGAAAATGATATGGGCGCCACTTTGCAAGTTTTTGAACATTCTTACCGCTTGTTTTATGCGCCTTAATTAATAGGCATTATCCCCCAAACATGAAAAAATCTAAGCGTTCGTTTATAAGTCATAAAGAAAATTCGAGAAAAAAAATATAATAACGACATTACACTGTCAGAGAAACAACGGCCAATATCTCTAAAACTGTCGTAGTTAGAGCAAAATTACAAGAGATCAAAATTGTTACTAAGGGGCCGTTATTTTAGAAATATGTATCAGATAATGTCAGTGGCGTACGAAAAAAAAGTTCCGTTATGCAGAATATCCGAAGTACCCGAAAAAAGTAACATCCACTATAGTATTTTCGACAGGAACAATACAACATGTTGATCCTATGCAGGTTAAGATATGTGTAAAATATTTAGTGAATATATCATTCCGTTCAGAAAATATTACACATTAATGTAAAAAAAATTGAAACTTTAACACCTTGTATCTTCCTTAGGAAGCTAGATCGGCCATATATTTATAGGCACTTTTCTTTTTAAAAACGTGCGTTCTATCCCCTGTTAAAGTTTGTCTACAAAAAACTGACTCACCCTGTATATATATATATATATATATATATATATATATATATATATATATATATACATATATATATATATATATATATATATATATATATATATATATATATATATATATATATATATATATATATATATATATATATAAATATTAAATTATTAAATTAAATTAGAATTAAATTAGCCAAATATTTATCATAAAGTTATCATAAATCATCAAGTTATCATAAGAGTTAGCTGTAATTTAGTAAAATAAAAAATTTGTCTTGTTAACTAAAAAAATTTTAATTCAAATATTAAAATGGGTAGTCTATTATGGGGAACCCAGTATAACAAATAATAATAACTAATATAACAAGCATTTTTTACAACCTATATACCTCGGAGACCGTTGCCGTCCATCGGAGACCGAGGCCATACCATATTCATGTTCAGCGACCCCAAAACCCCCCGAGTAGCGAAACTGAACTCATTTCCTTCAGTATTTAACAAGTTGTAATTTGTTATTTATTGTCTCTTCGAGTGCTCTTCTAAAGTGCATATTTTTATATGCAAAAATTTTTCAATAGTAATCTTATTTATTGTCTCTTAAAGTGCTCTTCTAAAGTGCATATTTTTATATGCAAAAATTTTTCAAAAGTAATCGATCAATTTAGTTCACAAAGTTTATAGACGCTCTCACGAATCGAACGAACAAAACCGCTTGGTTTATTTCCTCTCTACTATAAATTATATTGTTAATACGTTGATTGAATACAAATAGTGATAAAAGCTTCTTTAAGACTTTTATCTTCTTTATTGACTTACTTTATTAATATTTCATTAACAAAGTCATTGGCAGTAAATACTGAGAAATTACTGGATATGTTAAAATCTGAAAGTCGAATTTCTGCATGAAATTAGAAATGGTATAAAATGCTTATATTCCGAAAGATAATTTTGCGTACTTACAGTAAATATAACCATCCCGTTTTACCCGCTTCGCATTCCGTTGAGACATAAAAGTGTGCAAGTCTAGGCATAACAGTTTACGATTCCGCCTTTTTTCAGCGATCAAACTAGTGTGTATTTCATATCGCCATCGAGAGTATATGCGCACTAAATTATTGAAAATTTATTTGAATGTGCATGCCCATATACGCAGCGCGCCTGTGAAAATTTATATATCGTGGACTTCCCACATGCGCGTATTGTATGTACCTACCGCGATGAATACAAATCGCAATACTTAGTTCGTTATTAGCGAAGCTAACATTGAGAACTGCGATGATGGGACTTTTAGTATCGAAAATCCTTCACGAATCACGAAAAATGTACGTGAACTCAATATCTGCTGCATCTGTTGAGGTCACGGAGTATAAAACAATTGAAGGGCTTTATTCCAAAACTAACTAAGAACAAAAATCTCAAAATGTGTTATTATTAGTTTTTTATTACTCTATATCAAAGGTGCGGATAAAAACAAAATTTTGCCAATAAGTTGTATAACGTACCTCAAATTAAAACACACATTTACATTTAGAAACATTTAAAAAATAATAATATTATAGCGTCAACGCGTTACATAGCAACCTTAACCTAAGTACTATACTAAAATACTACAAAAACGGTTCGGTATCTTCTATATTTTCTTCTACTTCAGTATGTGACAGCACGAAACATCAGGAAGAAAAAGTAAAAGTTTTCT
>CAXKVY010007330.1:0-25957 GCA_964058915.1 Tetropium fuscum | reverse complement strand
CAACGTGGAAGGATTCTACACAATTGCATACGCAGATGACTTAACGATACTGCTTAATGGAAAATTCGAAGGAGCTCTCTGTCAAAGAATGCAGATGGCCCTAAGAATAATCGAAAATTGGTGTGAGGAGTATGCCCTATCCGTCAACCCCAGGAAGACGGAAATGGTACTCTTTACAAGGAAAAGAAAACTGGAGCCAATGAGAGCCCCTGTTCTCCTAACCACAGCACTAAATTTTGCACCACAGGTGAAATACTTGGGGGCAACTTTCGATGCTAAATTAAACTGGAATCTTCACCTCGAAAGAAGAATAAATAAGGCCTACATATCATACGAGCAGTGTCGCAGGACAGTAGGGAAAACCTGGGGAATGAAACCCAGGGTGGTCCTGTGGATTTACACTGCTATCATAAGACCAATGTTGGCCTATGGAGCTGTTGTCTGGTGGCCCAAGAGTCAACAAATAACAGCAAAACTCAAGCTAGGCCAGGTACAAAGAGTTGCCTGTCTGAGCATAACCGGAGCCATGCGAACAACACCAACGAGAGCAATGGAGATAATGCTGTGTCTCCCACCACTAGACCTACATCTAGAAGAAGTGGCTCTGACTACCATGACTCGCCTTAAATCTGTTGGCATATTACCAAATGCAAGCTGTGGCCAAACCAGAAGCCGCCTGTGGACTGAGGCTGTCAGAAAGATACCCCTTTTACAGGCATGTGCAGATGGTATTCCGCCTCGGCTTGTCTTTGATAAACCTTACACCATACACACTACTGGTGAAGACGAGGCCGGCGTTGAAGGTGTAAACTATGTCTTCACGGACGGATCAAAGAAAAAAGATGGAGCAGGTTGTGGTATATATTCCAGGAATCTGCGACTCCGATGCAGCTGGACTATGGATAAAAATGCCAGTGTAGTACAAACAGAACTCGCTGGTATAACCATAGCCGCACAAGAGATTGCTCGCAGAGAAATAACGGGCAAGACAATAAGAATCTGCACAGATAGTAGACAATCACTACTGGCCCTGAAAAATTATAAAATAACTAAAGGATCAACATGGGAATGTCACCAAGCACTTGTGAGAGCATGTCAGATGAATAACATCTGCCTATGCTGGGTCAAAGGACACTCACAATGCAACGGCAATATAGAAGCTGACAAACTGGCCAAGAAGGCAGCCAACCTTGGGCCTGGTCCTTCAAGTACGCTACCAGTTGCAGCGAAACTTCAATTAATAAAGGAAAACACCCACATAAAATTTAAGACGTTATGGGATGAAAGAAGCAGCTGTCAGCTGGCCAGAAATCTCTTGAGATATCCCAGCGAAGAGACGGCGAGGAACTATCTGGCAATGTCCAGGGGTAAACTGCGATTTGTTACAGGAATCCTAACCGGACACTGCCGGGTAAGGAAACACCTCTATAACATGAGACAAAGTGACACACCCATCTGCAGAGGATGTGAACAAGAAGATGAAACGATCGAGCATGTACTTTGCGAATGTCCTGCCGTGTCATCGACCAGAGAATCCATATTGGGGGAACGTTGGCCTTCTGTGGCCAATTTGAGGGAAATGCCCCTGGGCAACATCATCACCTTTTGTACAACATTGGGCTGGTCGATGACCTAGGGAGACATTTCCCTCACGGAGGAAGCACAAGGGGCCCAATGGGGCCTAAGTGCAGCGGATCTCGATCCGCACTCCGGACATATTCCAGATTCCAGAAGAATCGAAAATGTGCGTTCTTAAAAGTTGGGTTTAAACATGCTGATGCGTACTTTAGAAAAGCAAAATAGGGTACCAACGAAAAAAATATAATCAACATATTTTTTACGATATTTTATTTTTAATTCACATTCTTACATATTAAAATACAAGTATGTCAAATACTTTCACATAATACTAATCACTTGGTAGTATAAAAATATATACATAAATCTGGATTACAATATATATATATATATATATATATATATATATATATATATATATATATATATATATATATATATATATATATATATATATATATATATATATATATATATATTAATATATATATATATATATATATATATATATATATATATATATATATATATATATATATATATATATATATATATATATTAATATATATATATATATATATATATATATATATATATATATATATATATATATATATATATATATATATTAATATATATATATATATATATATATATATATATATATATATATATATATATATATATATATATATATATATATATATTAATATCAAATATTATATACTTACTGAGAAGTTAATAAAGGTAATAAATATGAAGATAAGGAAGTGATGTCCTACTCTAATTCATAATATATGTACATGTGTTCAAAATATGTTTAAATGTATATATATATATATATATATATATATATATATATATATATATATATATATATATATATATATATATATATATATATATATATATATATATATATATTATATATATATATATATATATATATATATATATATATATATATATATATATATATATATATATATATATATATATAATTTTTTAAGTCCTCGCTAATAATTATTATGTTGGAAGCAATCTTGGGCTATGAATCGTTTATGAAAGATAAATTAAACAAGCATACTCTATAAGCATACTATTTGTACATTTGATTATTATAGGTAGTGAACCGAATCATTTAGAAGTTGCACACGTTCTTTAAAGATTCTTGGCACTATGAGAAATCGAAATACGAATTGCTTTAAGTTGTAAATCGTACTTTATTCTGAAGAGCGTCAACAAAGGCGAATTGTTGCCACTTCTGAATTATTTCACTTAGTATATAATCAAATGTACAGTGAGAATGTATATCGCAAACATATATATATATATATATATATATATATATATATATATATATATATATATATATATATATATATATATATTTATATATATATATATATATATATATATATATATATATATATATATATATATATATATATATATATATATATATATATATATATATATATATATATATATATATATATACAGTTTTATCATCCTTTGGTACCTTCTACAAGTGCAACTTATATTATAACATAATTGGAAAATAGCAATGAACAATATTACCTATTAATATCTATTTACTTGTGTAGAAGAAGGCGAATTTACACAATGCATCTGAACAATAGGCCCCAGTAAATTGGATGAAATACTTATAAGCAGAAGTATTTCTATTTATTATAGTAGTTATTAGGTAAAATCAACACCTACTTTCACAACCTAAATATCGTTGGGAAAAATTTATTGTCCATGAGGTTAACCTAAATGCTGTCCATGAGATTAACCTAAAGGTTTTATGTAAATCCCAGATTCCACCTAAGCAGAGGATAAATACAAGAAAAAAATAAGGAATTTTTGAAATAAAATTAATGTATCATAGGAAAATACTAACATGAAAATAAGTTTCCAATAGTTTCTTTGTTTCCATTATATAATTATTTCTCTCCACAAAGTTGCTCCACCAAGTCGCCTGAACATTTATGAAATCCCGGATCGGATAATCGTGGCAAATATATTTTCATATTTTGGAGATAAGAAAGCAACATAAACTCTCAAGTCAGTAGAAATTTCTGGGATGTTAATAGCTGACTACACTATTCGTCAATATTTTTCTTCCTCAAACTAAATTAAACCCTTAAAGGAATTAACTTATGATGAGAAACGTAGGATAGTATTTAATATTACGCAGATGCGCTACTTCGGGCATGGTAACATTGCAAAATTGGAAATAAAATTAGGTCAAGACAGAAGTAAATTCTTCTTGACTCGCAGCTGTATTTACATCTGACTAGATCTGTATAATATATTGCTTATAAGAATTTAGAAAATCAGCTCAACTTTATGCATAGATAGTAAATAATATTTACTTGAGTTTCCCCTCTAAATGCATTTAATTCGCACTAAAAATTAAAAAGGGTTTTCCTACACTTTAAAATTTCCTCAAATTTTCCACATAGCCCATTAGGAAATATGTATAAATCATAAGGTAAATTATATATCATGCAAAATATCAAAGTTTATTTTAGTTTAGACGTTTAGACGTATGTACTTATATATTGCTAAATTCAGATATAAAATATAAAAATGTAAAATGTAATCCCATACAATTTCGTAACACAAATGCGTGTATTGTTAGGTGCATTGTCATTACTGATGATGGCAAATGAAAAATCAGTTCACCTTCCACATTATGTACAACTGAGCGAAATAATAGGCTTATTTAGTTTGTAGGTTGTATTGATCACTTACACAAAAGGTCGTAGAAAATCTATTTTGAGTTTTGTTACATGTATCACTTATCAAAAAATTAAAAGTTTAAGGGAGAAACTAAATAATTTAATAGAGAGCAAAATTAGTACTTCTGTTACAATTTAATAATTATATTTACTTTAATATAAAATATACAGTGCATATTGCATATACATATGTGTAAATTCGCTTTGAGGTATATACCTACCAAAAAGGATATATTAACTTGTTAGTATATTACATAACATGTTTCAATAAAAACAATAATTATAGGCGTGGTTATTAACAAGAACATTCAATAAATATTCATTGTACTGCCATTGAGCATTTTAAAATCACGAGCAGATAAGTTTATTGACCTTCACTGTCACTGTCACTTTTATCTGAAACAGTTGGCAGGTTAAAATCGTCACATCTTTAAATTTCGTCATTACCTTTTTTACCCGGATACGCATGACGCTTTAACCTATCATATAAGTCATCCTTCGTGCCATAAATGCTGGCATTAGACCTTGCTAAACTATTCATTTTGCCGTTGACACCGCTGTGAAGGCTTTCCTTCATATACGTTTCATTATAAAAATTTGGCATTTCCCAACCATCTTCCTCGTCGTCATAATAATGTGCATACGTCGAATGATGACTTGGAGCTATACTTTCGGCATAAGGTGTTGGAGCACCATAATAGAAATTAACTTGAGATCCATTTTGATCTGTTGCAGGAGTTAGTAATTTTTTAGGTTCTTTCCTTCGATTTGCCCTAAGACAAAGGTTATAATAATAACAGATTAGAACTGATTCAATTATTTACTCACCTTGCACAAATCATCCATATCAGTAATACGATAAATATAATAAGGATAACGGATGCTGCAATTCCTCCAGCAATATAAGCAAACTCGGACTTTTCCGTACAATGTTTTCCAGTGAAACTTCCAATACATCTACAAGAAGGCTGTCCTCTGGCATCCTTCACACACGTTCCCTCATTGTCACAGTATCCATCACACATATCAGTACATTCTTTGCCGGTTCCATTAAAACCTGGTTTACATTCACATTTAAAATCACTGGTTTCAGGAATAAGCAAGCAGTAAGCATTAGCATCACAATGCATTTCGGGACCGTTCATTTCACATGGATTGGTGCACTCGGATTTGCTAGTCTGTTAAATAAAAAAAACAGAATTCATTATTAAATCAATTATTATAATTTTAGTAACTTACTGCAGCGGTGCCTTTTGTACTCGTGTTGGGCGGACAAGCGATGCAAGTGGTTTGTTGAGACTCTGGTTGATAATATCCCTTTCTACATTGTATGCAGTTATTTTGAGTACTGTTTAGATACGAACCAGGTATGCAAACTGGCAATGAACATTCCTCAATTGTACTTGAGCCAGATTTGTGAGTGGTTCTACCAAGTGGACATCCTTGGCAAGCAGATTGCACTCCTTGGGTTCTATATGTCCCTCTAGGACAAGGCTCACATTTTCCATCGAGAGCTAGCTGCATACCACTGGCGCATTCATCACGGCATTCTTTAATTGATACCGCCTCATTTGTTCTTGTAGTTTTCCCTAAACCACAAATATCGCAAGAAAATGATCCCTCTTTAGACTGATAGAAGCCATGACCACAACTACGACAAAGGCCAGCTTCATCATCATAATATTTCCCAGCAGGACAGCGTTCTGAAATCAAGTAAATAATTTTAATAATCAATAATTACTATGGGTAATAATACTATATTTTTATTTAGTATAGATTTATTTAGTATTGGTTAGTGTATGGCTTAAATCAAAAAATCTCCCACACGACAAAATTGAATTATATTGACATTTTCGTAAATTTTACAAATATTTTAAATATTAACACAAATGTGTATGGTCCTATACTGTCTACTATAAATTTTTTCAACAATCCGAAACACCATATTCAGCGTCCAATTATCAAGAGATGTAACTATGTTTTGAAGAAGCAAAACTAGATTTTTGTAGACTCTATGGAAGATTCTGTAGAGGCTAAATATAACACGTTTATGCAGGTATTAAAGAATGCGATGAGCATAGCGTTTCCTACTCTTTCAAAGAGATGTGCAGTAAAGGATAAAAACATTCAATGGTTCAATGACAGTTTAAGGGCCGGTTTTAAAAACACAATGAACTGTAGTTCAGGTTGAACTGTAGATGAAGCATCGAAAGACGGTTATAAAAACGGTGTCTACGATCGATTCGTAGTTTACGTTGAACGGTCCATATCGGTCGTTCAATGTGAACTACGAATTGATGGTGAATATCGTTTTCATAACCGTATTTCGATGCTTGATTCACAGTTCAGCCTGAACTACAGTGCACTCTGTTTATACAACTGTCCCTAAGACAAATGCGTGAAACATTAAAATTCTTGACAGCGGCATATGAAAGCAGGCCCACCACAGGGATCTATCAGAATATATTAAAACATTTAGACATCGGCACAAATTTGAACTTAAGCAAACTAAGAAAACAGCCTTCTCAAATCATATTGCAACATCAACAAATGTAGCAAAATCACCATGGGAAGTTATAAACTCTCTTAGGGAAACAAAACATTAATGAATCAAGAAACGGGACTATGCGCAAATGGCTAATGTTTTCTTTACAAAAATAGCTGAAGATGTATTTAATTCTATACCAGATTGTATCAAGTTCCGAAGCCTACATGGCTAGCACAAACATCGATAAGCACTTACATTTTGACTTTATAAAAGTAGGCTACATAGAAGTTCGGGACGCTATTAATAATTTGAAAAATAAGTCTTGTAAAGATATATATGACATAAATGTACCTTTAGTAAAGGCATTACAAAACTCATTTAATAAGTATTCATCTAAGTAAACTAATAAACATTAGCATTCGAGAAAGCATAGGTCCCGCCTGCTTCACGCGAATTAAATCAAAACCGGTTTAAAAAAAGGGTTCCAAAGCAGATATGAATAACTACAGCCCTAATTTTTGATTTGATTAACATACATATTTAAATTTTAATATCTTCTGGATAACCGTATGCCTAATGCTTATATATATATAATATGTTCAAGTAGAACAAATATAAATATTAGAATAGGTTTGTGTTTCCTGTGAATTTCAGTTCCATCAAAAACTAATGTCACAAAATGTCACTGAAAGTATTAATATTTTAAATTCAAGTATAAATGATCACTTAAACAAATCGCACATCGCTCTGAAAATCCTCAATGAAGGTAAGTTCTTTCACCTTCATTTCAACTTCTAAGTGATTCGTTTCCGTATATATGTCCGGATATACAACTGGTAAGTGTGTCTTCCTTATTGTTCATCTATGTAATGCATTGTTACAAACCCAAGATTCCTTTTCACAATATATATATATATATATATATATATATATATATATATATATATATATATATATATATATATATATATATATATATATATATATATATATATATATATATATATATATATATATATATATATATATATATATATATATATATGTATATATAAGCAATAAGACTAAGCAAGCAATTTCTGTATCATTCCCTCTTTGAATGCTTCAGTACTCTATTGTATATGTAATTAAATATTCTCCAGCATATAGTTGGAAAAAGTAGTTGTTTTTCAATAGGTTCAACAAGATTCACAATATATATATATATATATATATATATATATATATATATATATATATATATATATATATATATATATATATATATATATATATATATATATATATATATATATATATATATATATATATATATATATATATATATATATATATATATATGTATATATAAGCAATAAGACTAAGCAAGCAATTTCTGTATCATTCCCTCTTTGAATGCTTCAGTACTCTATTGTATATGTAATTAAATATTCTCCAGCATATAGTTGGAAAAAGTAGTTGTTTTTCAATAGGTTCAACAAGATTTTTTGCAAGATTTTTTAAAGTTTAACATCTTCTGGATAACTGTATGCCTAATGCTTTTATATATAATATGTTCAAATAGAACAAATATAAATAGTAGAATAGGTTTGTGTATTCTAAGAATTTGAGTTCCGTCAAAAACTAATGTCATAAAACGTCACTGCAAGTGTTGGAGTAATAATATTTTAAATTCAAGTATAAATGATCAATGAAATAAATCGTATACTGCTCTGAAGATCCTCAATAAAGGTGAAAGAAGAAGAAGACGTACAACTTCTAAGTGGTTCGTTTCGGTGTATATAGTGGTTCATTTCCGTATATATGTCCAGATATAGAAGACAGATGTGAAATTGAAAAAAATGCAATGCAATACCACATCTCATGAGATCAAATATCTGTTTTATACTGGTTATCAGAAAATACTGGTTTGGAAGGGGACGTTAATGCCAGAATTATCATATATATTAAGACATATTAATATAGGTATATGGACCTAATATTATTAAAATGGGAATTTAGCTGTGACTTTGTTAAATGAGAAACTAGAATAATGAAAATCTTACTACGAGTAAATGTAATTCCTAAAGATGAAGAAATACAATTATCTTCCATTGGTGAACTATGTAAAACTGCTGGCATTAAACATATTCCTGAACAAAATGATAACCAATAATACATTTCCCTATCTAGAAACAAAATTCAAACCGAAAACCCATATCAGATAAACCAGATTTCGACAAAGTAGATGCCTGAGATGTGTTCAGTATTAAAATGTCCTCGCCGAAGATACCGATTGTGGATTAAGTAGATACCTACCATCCACGGTAGTAAAAGCATTTGATGCTCATCCTGAGATATCATTCCCATTGCCACTAATTCCCGAGAAAGCCACCTGCCACCAGCAGTTTTGTCACCTCCGATCCCAGGCATGCCGCTGAAAAGCTACATGTATTGCCTTTGCATGGATTGCGTATGCCTACAATGTCGAGCAGGACAACAACCTCGTCGATGAACTGATAGATGACCACAGCCGTCAACCATAACCGAGTCCGATGATAATACCTCTAGGTAGGTCTGATGATGATAGTTTAGCCACAGACTACCGCCGATGTCCTAGAGGAACACTTTTGAACTGATAAGCAGTCCCAAAAGAAGTTCCGATATGGAAAGGATGGTTGCGCAACCAAACCCTCTCTCTCGGAATAGACCGCGTGTATGAGATACAATTCAGACTACCATTCGGAATTATAGTCCAGATTTTTTTATTACATATATATATTAATCCTAGATTTTCTTTTATAGAGTAACGAACGAGTATAGTGAAGCGTAACTTCAATATCTTGGTCCATCTGCTTTACAAAAACCAGAGGCAATACTTTAAAATACTAACCGTACTTTTAAATAGAAGCAGTCCGCACAGGTTCTAAGATGAAATAATTATCAACGATAAACATCGTATTAACTACCCAATTTCTGTATAAAGCAAGACCGAACAGGGTACAACAATCAATGCTCTATTGACTGGGACTCTCTGTCGCTTTGAAAACAGATCAACCGGTCAACATCGTGTTTTCCGACACCACGATCTTTGGGTGTTATGTACTCCCGTTTTTTGAGTAAGTGAATGTAGCAAGCCCTATTCGTTATTTTTATAACACAAATTAAAATATATGAAACGGAAATATTGTTAAAGCAATGATATATAAGTATATATATATATATATATATATATATATATATATATATATATATATATATATATATATATATATATATATATATATATATATATATATATATATATATATATATACATATATATAAGTATAAGTCTCTGGTTAAGGAATTTTTACCTTTACAATCAGCCGCACTTCGAGCTCCATAGCCAACAGTCACACCAGCCTTTCCAGCTATTACAGGGCACTCTATGCACTGTAGCTGTCCTGTTTCACTTTGGTAAGATCCTTGGCGACAGGGAACACAACTACGATTGTCTTTACTGTAGAAAGTACCAATAGCACAAGGCACTGTAATACATTGTAATTATTAGTAAAGATTCCTGCTATATATTTCAGTTTTCTAAACATACCACAATCCGGTGCCATAACTACCTGCCCAACAGGGCAAGCATAATCTGATTCCAATTTTAGTGACGAAGGATCGGGGACCGTATTTGGTAGGATATCTCTTACATCAAACTGATCTTCTTCAAGAATTAATTTTTCCATAAGTAGTTTAACCGATGACCTCTCATTGGTATTTGAATGTACTACAGGGTCACTAATAAATATAAAAATGAAAATATTTTCTCAAATTAGCTTAATATACCAAACCATGCATACAAAAATAGCTTACTTTATTGCTGGGAAGGATATTTCTACGTTGTAGGTATCACTGGAAGACTGCCGTCCTTGGCGGGCATTTCTACAATACAGAGGACATGCTTTTTCTACACATTCAAAACTACCATTCTAAACTACCATTCTAAACCATGCAATTAACATTACGCGTTAAAAGTGACACTATGTCAAGAGTTGATGACTATAGTGAGAACATAGCAATTGATATTCTTATTGTGGTGAGCTAGCAGAAATATATTATCTATACTTCTATACTAATAAATAAAATTGAGGTGTCTGTTGGTAATGTCAAATTAACAGCTTTGTACTAAATGCATATGAAAGTATATAGGGTACTTATAACAATATATATATATATATATATATATATATATATATATATATATATATATATATATATATATATATATATATATATATATATATATATATATATATATATATATATATATATATATATATATATATATATATATAGGGTGTCCCATTAACGTCGGCAAGATAGGATATTGGGGAAAATATAGGCCCTATAGCTTCGGAGAAGTTGAATTTTTCTTAGACAAAAATGTTTCCTATTCAGGTACCTATGTTAAATAGCACAAATATGTATAGCCGATTTCACTGTGCATAACTTTTGTTATAGATATTTTGTTCTATCTCTCAAGGCAAGGGTGGGACTAATGCCTGATATGAAAAATAATATTTTGCAGGATTGCCTCATCAAAAGGCTATGAGTGTGATACATCGTTGGAAAAATATTTTTATGTCGTGGAATTAGATTACGTACTGTAATGTAATTTACTGTAATGTAATTTACCGAAACATGGAAACCTATAGATGATGACCTATAGAAACCTATAGAGGAATGCTCGTATCATTTTATGAATTGTTCTGAATATTTTTGGAAGCAATGCTTCTTTACATAAAATATTTCAGCACAAAAAACTGATGAATATATCATAAGTTTTGTGTAAATAATATAGCTTATTTAGTGACTTATTGACGCTTTTTATCAGTTTCAGTTTTTTCACGTTTACTTAAAAAAGTAAAAGAGCAGGATACAACTTTTCATAGGTTACGCTGAATAGCATAAAGGAATTTGCATTTTGCATGTTCAAAGGGGGTTCGATATACATTTTTGTTATTAAGTTTGTTCCCAAATTAGTGAGCAAAAAATAAATAATGAATTGAATACAAGTATACGCAGCTAACTATCCTGGTCGAAGGCATTTTACTAGAAAAGTATTGTCTCGATCGACTAGACGACTCCGTCAAACTATGACAAGTGCATCCAATTCCAGCACCAAGAAGAAATAAGCATGTTAGAAATGTAAATTATAATTGTTCTTGCCTACGTCCACGTTAGTACAAGAAGTACAAGACGTACGTTAGAACATTTAAGTACAAGAAGAATAGCCTCTGACTAGGCGTAAGTAAAACCTCAGTGCAGAGAATTTTAATCAATCATAATCTACATCCCTATCATATTCAACTACATCACGCTTTATCAGAAACATATTATGAAAATAGATTAAATTATTATTAAGAGCCATTATTGAGGAAGAGCCGAATTTTATTACCTGGCATATTGTGGACCGATAAAGCTACTTCTTTAAGTAATGCAGGTGTTAACCTACACAATAATTACAGCCATTATTGATCCGATAATATCATTGGATGCGTGAAATCGACCATTAGAATCGGTGAAGGATTAATGTGTGGTGTGGAATTTTAGGTGGGGAGATTATCGGACCCTATTTTATTGCTGAACATTTAAATGGCGATTTTTGACAAACCAATTAAGGGGCCCAAACGGGTGCTCTGTACACTTTTTCTGGAGAGTACGAAATTTTTGGGATGAAAAGTTTCCCCACGGTTGGCTCGGACAAGGAAGTCTCTTTCTATGGCCGCCTATGTCCGATGTCCTCGGATCTTACAGTTCTTAATTTCTATTTGTGGGGAAAAAATTAAAGCTATTTTATTTCAAACTCGTCCTACTGCGGAAACTGTGACAAAGAATACAAGATGATATTGCCTGCATTTCAAGAGCAGAAATCGAATCTGCAGTGGTAAGCACGCAGCGAAGGTTGAATTCCTGAATTGAAAATAATGGTATGCATTTCGAACACTTATAAAAATACATTTCCTTTTGTGAAAATTTAATAAAATTGTTTTTTAGTTACATAATATCAATATCTGTCACACATTTTTGTGGGTTTACGTATGTTCTTTTATAAGCCATTTTGTTTTAGTAATTAAATGTCTTTTCGTTAGTGTCGTGATTCGCAATTGATTATTTAGTTTTTGTTCACTAATTTGCGAATAACTTGATAACAAAAAATATATCGAACTCATTTTGGCGCCAAAATGTAGATATTTTTATGCTCGTCAAACTAACCTATAAAAAGTTTTACCCTGCTAGTTTTTTTTAATAAAACGTGAAAAAACTGACTGATAAACAGCGCCAATAACTAACTAAATAACGCTATATCAGGTAAACAACGTTAAAAATTTCAAACGTATGCTATATCCATCAATTTTTTGCGCTGAATTTATAGTATGTATAGAAAATTATATGAATGTATAGAAAACTATAGCGTTGCATTTAAAATTATTGAGAAAAATCCAGAAAACGGCATCCATATGAAATAATGCCATCTATCGGTTTCCACAATGAGGGAAATGACACTACGAATTAAATGAATTCACTTCAAGATAAAGTATGAAAAGACCTTTCCAACGAGGTATGAGCTTTTGATAAGCCAATCTAGAAAAAAATACGTTTTACTGATGAGACGTCCTCCACAATTCCGTTGAGTAATAGAGCAAATATAACAAAAGTTTTGCACAAAGAAACCGGCTATTCATCTTTGTTCTATTTAACATTTATGAACAGAAAAATGCAACTCTATGTTTTGGTCTGTAGATTGCGCCCCCTAGCGACCGAGCTACGAACTTGGAAACTGTTTCTAGCAATTTCTCTTAGTCGACTTATTAAAAAAATTGCCTCGTAGAAAAATTATTTTGTAAATAACTCGAATACGTATTTTGATTTTGATTATTTTTGGGGTGTAGACTTTTACTCTCATCAACATATTTTGGTGTTATACAGAGTATTTTTTATAACTTACAACTCATAGAAAAATGATGTATGTGATAACATCCGTTCATAACTTTTTCCCTTTCCTGCAATAATGACAACAATTTTTTATTTGATAGGTGATACCATTTGGGTCTGTCACAGAATTTTGATTAAATGAGGGGTTTAGATACAAAAAATATTTTTTAAATGTCTCCATTATCTTGCCACCCATACAACAACAATACTTAACAAAGTGTTAGTAGGCACTGATTTTGTAGGTTAGCCATGTACAAAAATTCCACTACTGTCAAGTTAAAATTTGAATTTAGAGTCGGCGAAGGAATAATAAGTTGTTAATAATGAAAATGTTAATAATTATCTGTCAAATCAGTTTAATAATAAAACCAAAACAAGAAATAACACAATATATGTTTATTGTGTAGTTCAGATATTCTCCCAAATATGTTTTGTTTCCTTTTTTTATGAATAAGACACTTTAAAAGATTCAATAAAATATTTTTTTCTAATTTTGACATGTAAAGAGAGACTTTTCAAAACCCTTTGACGTTAGGAAACGTCTTACTTTTCACAACCAGTTACGAAAAGTAAAATATTACGCGACTGATTGTGTAAAGTTCATTACATAGTAGGTAATTTAGACCTGACAAGCTATGAAAATGACGAGCCGTTACAACCTACTGGATTGTTTATAAACCTATAAAAATCAGTTTTCATCTCATAAAATATAAAATTGGTGAAAATTAGAAAAAATCTTGTATAAAACACGTTGGGAAACACTATTTTGTGTAACTCGCATCATTTTGCAGAAATTTGCTCCTTATGCAAAATAGTACTTTTCCCAACTGGTTACATAAATAGCTATTCTGTATAACCAAATGTGCAAAAAATACCCTTTGTCCTACGATTTTGAAAGATGTGCTTTTGCTATAGTGGTCCTTACCCTTTGCACCCATGCAGATTTTAAAGTGCATTGGACTTATTTTAAAGTTGACTATGATTTCAGTTTGATTTTTATGTCATTGTTGCTGCCAATTCTTGATTAGTATGTGCCACACTTTGTCGTTTTGCGATATGGCGGATAGGTGCACATTCGAAGAATTAGAGTACAATGTGATTAATAAAATTAAAACAATTAATAAACAGTCAAACACAATAAAGGATGCTGGAGATAACAATAATGAAGTTCATGATACTGAATTTAATGCAACTTATTTAAAAAATGTATAAAAACTTTCAAATGGTATCGTCAACTAAGAAATAGTTGTCATTATTGCACAAAAGGGCATAAAGTTATCAACGGTAATTTTCACCGTACATCAATTTTCTGGGAGTTGTAAGTTTTTAAAACCCTCTGTATAACACCAAACTGTGTAGATGAAGAACAAAAGTCTACACCCCAAAAATAATCAAATCTATACGTTTAAGTTATTTGAAAAATTTAATTTTTTTTACGAACTTTGAGGCCATCTAGCGGGCAAACGAAGCGATTTAGGATATTGGTGCATTATGTGTTATTCTATCTATTTTGAGTCCAGCAATATGTGGTCTTCCGTTGTACATGTTATTACGGGACACCCTGTATAGTGTACTTATAAATTAATTAAAACTGTCATTTTTGACTGTCAAATATGTTTTGAAATAAACTCATAAACTTTGAAAAAGACCCAAAAGGGACCGTAATGTTAAGATTTTGTAATCAGTCGTTTTATTGCTACCATCCCACGATAAACCCTATTATAATAAATAGATATAGCAAAGAAGTAATGAAATAATAACTTAAAATGCACCAATACAAAGTTGACAGCTAACATCTGGCAACTGTCAAATTTGTGATTTTCCAAAAAATATTTAACACTCGGAGTAGTTTCCACAAACACCAAAACACTTTCACTTCGCTCGACGCGCGTTTCGCCAACCAAGTTGGCATCATCCGGAGACGATTAAAACTAATCTTAAACTAAAAATCTACCCTATTTATACTATTTATGGTGAAATCATTAGTCACGCTTCAATGATTAGTTGCTAAGCAACGCGTAAAGCGAGCTATACGGTATAGGATACATATTTTGGAGGGGTTTTGGGGTTTACTAAGTTTTCCTCTCAGTAATGAGAGATTTGAAAAAGAAAAAGTATTAATTAAATATATAGCTGTGAGTAATTGTTATCCTAGAGATATAGTTAAAAAACTAATTAGGAAGCGTACATTTAAGGACACACTTCGTAATTCTACGACCTTTCAAAAGGATATAGAGACTCCAAAATATGTATCCATCCCTTACGAACCCCGGTTTACTCGTGGTTTGAGTAAGGTCTTCAAAAACGTGGGTATAACAGCGATTCATTCATCGAGTAATAAATTACAACAACTTTTAGACAAACCAAAGGATAAAATTGTTCCAAATGAAAGGTCTGGGATTTACGAAATTAGTTGTAATGATTGTGATCGAAAATATGTTGGACAAACGAGACGATCAATTAACACCAGATTTAAAGAACATATGGCTCATCTAAAATATGGAAGAACAGATAAGTCTAGTGTTGCACAACATGCTTTTGACAACAATCATAGAATAGATATTAGTAATTTAAGATTAGTCAGAAATGTGACCAATAATAGACAATTGGATGCATTTGAGAGCATAGAAATTGTAAAATGTAAAAGTAGTATGAATAGCGATAAGGGACCTATACCGTATAGCCCGCTTTACGCGTTGCTTAGCAACTAATCATTGAACGTGTTTTGGTGTTTGTGGAAACTACTCCGAGTGTTATAGTTACATCAAAGGTTCCAGCCCTATCCAGTAAAAAATATTTAGAAAATGGTCTTAATTGTTGATATTTCGAAAAATGTCCCTGAGAAATTATGTTGCTAACGACGTTTTACCCATATATGCCGATTTTGAAATCCAAAAATTTTTATATTTTCTAAGCTTTTAGTTCACTCCCGTAACTAACTGATCTGAAAACATTTAAATTACTTCAAAGCAGTATTTATAAAGCCTGCCATTGCAATGCAGACTGTGATAATAATATTCCTAGGTGTTGTTAATTTTGATATTCTTAATCGAAAAAAAGGTACTGTCTGGAGTATTTTCCAATTTCCAAAAAAATCACCCATTGTTTTCAACTGTTTTTTATTAAATTTTATTTTGTTAGTTTAAAAATGGTTTTAATTATAATTTGGCTATCATATAATCGGTGATTTTTTTGGAAATTGGAAAATAATCCAGACAGTATCTTTTAGTTAGTTAGGGGAGTGAATCAAAAACTTCGAAAATATGAAACAAATTTTGTGACATTTCTTAATGATATTTTTCTACATATTAACAATTAAAACCATTATCCATTCAAGATTTTTTTTTGGAAAACCACAAATTTGACAGTTGCCAGATGATAGCTGTCAACTTCGTATTGATGCCTTCTTAAGTTATTTTGGAAGCAGAAGTGATTGCCATAACAGTTTTTTTCAAACTAATATTAAAAAAAATCCCATATGTTCCAACTTTATGACCCTATATATTATATATATATATATATATATATATATATATATATATATATATATATATATATATATATATATATATATATATATATATATATATATATATATATATATATATATATATATATATATATATATATATATATATATATATATATATATATATATACACATATATATATGTATATATATATATATATATATATATATATATATATATATATATATATATATATATATATATAGTGAAAAGAAATCTTGTGTTTGTAGCAATTCATTACATAGAGAAATAAGCAAATGGATGAATAATGAGGAAGACACACTTACCAGTTATATATCTGGACATATAATGGAAGCGGACCACTTAGAAGTTGTACAACTTCTTTCACCGTCAGTGAGGATCTTCATTGAAGGTGAAAGAACTTCTAACTTCATCGAACTTCTAACTGGTTCGTTTCCGTATATACTCGTATGTACAAGCCCAAGATTTCTGTTCACAAAACAAATATGAATAGCAAAGAACTTAAAATCTAATATATATATATATATATATATATATATATATATATATATATATATATATATATATATATATATATATATATATATATATATATATATATATATATATATATATAAATATAATGTATATATACATAACTTACTTGTCAACGGGTACAGTAGCCTTTATTACATATGTACCTCCATCTTCTTCATCTTGAATTTGCCTTGTCGGTCTGTTATTTAAATGGTCACATTTTACATCTATATTTAATTCTTTACATTCCCTGGTTCCTTCAGCAGAGAACGAACAGAAATTCCAGTCTCTATTTAGTGAATTAACTGCATTTCGTACTTTTTGTTTAAGTACACCCTGACCGGCTTCATTACAGAGAACTGAACTTGGGAAGAGCATAGATATCTTAAATACCCTTTGTGCAGGCTTGGATGCTATAAAATAAAATATACACATAAAATATAGTTTGTATGCTGAACTGAAATGATGCTAATATCATTAGTAATTAATTACCGGAACATGCTGGATAAACTAGCGGAAGATGAGGATCTTTAGTGGGTCTCCAAAAACCTTCTGCCCCACATGTATAAAATTGTGGTATTTCTTGAGAGAAATGTAGTCCTGGACTACATCCTATTCCACAAACCTTGAATTGACCTCCAGCTCCCCAGTCCTTGCAAGTTTGGTAACCACCTACAGGATCAGCTAGCTCTGGACAGAACTCGGCTGAAGCACATTAAATACATACAGATATACATAAATGCATATACCTACACATACACGTGTATTATAACGTAAATATATCGTCTCAAAATCTATGTTCAAAATATATTTATTATATCATTATTATGAGAAATGAATTTGTAGGCCAGTAGGTTTAAAATTCAAATCGGAAATAATTGCTACAAAAGGTTTTATTATTGTAATGGCTTTATTTGCTGCATAATATGACTCTCCTAGGTTTCTCCCATGTGCTAAAGTGGTGGGGGGTAAAATATACCCCCAAAAAAGGTATTTTTGCGGTTTCACCGTTATGTCTCGTAAAGGACTCACAATATCGAAAACATTGTTCTATTAAAAGTCGTAGGGCATTAAATTCTGCATTGATGGACCGGCGGACGCATCAATTAGTGATGATTTAATTTCATAATAAACATAATTGGTATGAAGATGGAAAGGGGAAATGGTTAGGTACCTACACAAATTTCAGATGTCGACGTTTGATTCTCCTTGGGCCACTCGGCACCTCAAAGTCTGTAATTTTCGATACTGAGTCCGTCGCCCCATCAGTCGCCGCCTCAAAATTTTCATCGCCCCATATATGCATATACAGCATCTGGTTCGTCAATTATATCTACTTGGAGGGAGTTAATGCAGGAGTTCTCTTTGCAGTTGACACAAATCAATGAGCAATTAATCCCAGCCTTCCGACACCCACAACCACCTACACAACCCTTTTTACATTTGCAGAAAATTGTGGAGAGCAGAGAGTGTGGAGCTGGTTCATTGGAACGGGGTCAAGACCAAATTTTAAAGCCTGGCATCCCTAGAGGAGCGGATTTATCTGGTGTCCTAATCACATTTGTACTTGTAGGTAAGTTCAAGCAATGTTGGCGGGCTGCCTCGGGTCACGTTGAATTTGGATTTACCTCAAGCAATGTTGGCGGGCTGCCTCGGGTCACGTTGAATTTGGATTTACCTCCGTAGAGGGCTATTAAGAATCGTAGGCCAGCTTCGGCAATAGCTTCAGCCTGAGCGTCATGCTCGAAGAAAAGTTTCTTCGAGAAGACGTTATTTTCTACCAATGGCTTGACCACCTTCTTCTTACCCTGCCTGAAGAGTGCTGAAGTTGTGTCACATCCACTTATAGCCTGGAGAAACATGAGCGGCCTTCTGATGTTGTCTGCCAGTTTGAAGCTGTTGGGACTAAGTACTTGGGAGGACGGGTCGTTGTTCTTTAAGGTTGTGAGTTTTGAGAAATATATATCGTCTGATTGGACATTGAACATGATGAGGAGGTCCGTATCCTCACGAACTACAACATCGTTCTCATGCTCCTGTGATACCTCAAGGGCCGTGGCAATAATCAGGTGGCCTGTGTCTGGAACTTTACGGAACCGGGTGGTCCAAAAAAAATGACTTTCTCATCGAACGCAGAATTTCTTTCTCTATAACTTTTGTATAAACCACTTTATTGATAGATGCGTTAGTTTAAAAGATATAACCAAAAAGCAGAAATGAAAATTTTTCATAAATATGTAAAATTTATATTAGCACTAGTATGGGAACGGGTAGTAAAAAAATATGCATCTAGCCTCATATTATGCAGAATTTAACGTCCTACAAACTTTTAGCAGGACAAAATTTTCAATATTGTGAGTGTTTTATGAGATACAATCGTAAAACCGCCAAAATACGTTTTTTATGGGTTCGTTATTTCTCCACACCACTTTAGCACAACTCCGCCGAGGGGGAAAACCTAGGATAGTCCTATTAGGCAACACATGAGGCCCTTAAAATACCGAAATTGTTGTACCAATTATTTCTGATTCGTCTCCTTTTTTGGTTTTACACTACTAGTCTATTGAGATATTCCGCAATTACACTTTCGTAGGCTTTCAAGGTAGGTAGTTACTATATTTTTGCACATGTATAATTTCATTATTATTCTTATTAATATTTTATTTCATTATCAAAATTATGCTTATTTTACTATCCAGTAAGTATAATATGTACATTTCAATTTGTAAGTGAACTTATATAGGTAATTCTTTTATATTATGTATGAGAATATTCAGGATTGCGATAAAAGCATAATAACAAGAAATGTTATCGGCAACTTAATGTTAAGCTAAATCCCTAAAACCCCTACATAATAAAGGAGAAATAAAATAACCATATCTAGGTATATTCATTTGTAAACTTTTGTTAATCTCTTGTTCATATTGCCTACTTTCTCTGAAGGAATATTATTTAAAAATAATTTAAATATCAAAACTAGCGCTTTAATAGTATTACGAGATATTGTAAGGGTGTCAGAGAAAACATTGATTTGGACGGAACGCGTCTTGGCTCTTTATCGCAAAATAATTTTGAAAACGGCACTTTTTTCACTTTTCTAGTCGAGGAAATAAAGCAATGAACGATTTTTTGAGCAGTAAGATGGATCTTAATGTGGTTTTGGGCGTTCGATTCGTGAGAGCGTCTACAAACTTTGTGAACTAAATTGATCATCATTTTGAATATTTTTGCTTATAAAAATATGTATTTTAGAAGTGCGCCTCGAAGGACAATAAATAAAAAATTACAACTCGGTAAATATTGATGGCGGTAAATAACTCGGTCCAGTTTTGCTACTCGGGGAGTTTCTGGGGTTGCTGAACACGAATATCATGCCGGCAACGACCTCCAAGGTATATGGTGCCCTGGGTGGACAGTATGAACGTCGTTGTCTCCTGGAATTTACTTGAGTATTACATCATTTTTACCTGAATTTAAATATATTATTATTAATTTTTTTTTTAATATTCTAAGAAAGGTGTATAATCAAACAATACCTTGAAAATAATTTTTGAAAATTCCAAATATATTCGTAAATATGTTTATATATTTTATTGTTTAAGTAAAAATATCAAAAATTTGTACTAAGAGTATTAAGAATAAGAATAAGTATTAAAAATATTTTTTATTTTTAGTTATTGAAAATCTCTTCTTCGTTCTCCTCCTCCGTGCAATCAGATTCAGCGGGTAATCGCTCTCTTTGTAAATAATTTTCTACATTAGAACAATTGCAGCCTACACAATATTTGCACGCAAGATCTTGCAGCTGCAGAAAATTAAATTCATAAATCTGTATGAACCAGAAGGCTATGTCATCTTTATAAGAATTAAATAATGTTCTAGTTCCCATCCCTAATTTGCTGGATTTAAAACGTCTTCTCCCTGTAACCAATCCTGCACTTGTAAGGACATTATCTCCAAATGCTGCGTTAATGATGTATCCACTGCAGGCATAATTTTAACGATGGTGACTTTTATTTTTGGCAATACCCATTGATATACCTATAAGTTTCAACCAACTGAATATTACTCGGCTTGAACTCATCAGGTATATTCGGCTTCCTAAAGGTCAGTAGAGCATTATACATTTTTAATAGTAGTTGATAGCCGTGTTCAACTTATGTTTTAAATAGAAAAACCTTTTTATAATTTTTGTGCTTGCATGGCAAGATCAGGATTTTTTTGAAAAGAAGAAAGTGAAGAGCGCCAGAAGCAAGGTTCTGTCGGTGGGGCCCATCGGCCAGGACCGAAAGAGGCTGCGCAACTTCACGTAGCCCTGATCACATTATTGGGAGGGACACGTAAAACGCCTACCCCTTACGAGGCGGTTTCGGCCTACGTAGATATTAGGGGTAAAGAGCGATGGTACCGCTCGGCCACCCTCTTATCGAGCTCACATCTTTAGTTAAGAATATTGGCGCCTGTGGGAACGTGCCGGTGAATGACGATAGAAATGAATACTCGGACCTAGTGAAAGCACTTGGACATAAGCGATTCCTTAATATGTAGCAATAACTTTAGTAATCTACTATAATTCCTACTATAATAGTTTAAAAAATTGTAGCAGTTAAAAATTATTTCCGTGCATTTGTCTAGTGGTCCTTGGCTATTAGACTACGTATTTTTGCAAATATGAATTTGTGATGCAATTACAAGTTTGTTATTCATTTGTATACAATATTTTTTTTTACTTCAAAACTGTGAAAGCATACATGGTTAACATGGGTTGTCTCGACTAAAATAGGACGTAAAATGCTATAAATCGCATTTTTGTCACTTTTTTGGATTTTGGCCATTTTCCAGCGCGCTCTAGCGGTGGAATAAGAGGCCACAGAAACAAACAAAATAGTTTAAAATTTGTCTACTAATTTCGTATAAAATGCCTTCGATAAAACGCATAGTTTTTGAGATATAGGCGAGAAACCGAAAAGCGTGCCAATTTTTTTTTGCAAAACGGGGTTCTGTGCAAAATTTCTGTCAGCAAATTTCACATAAATGTTCAGCGACTCAAAAAACATAAAGAGTGAGAAAATTACAACAACGTAAAACTTTCCCCTATTTTTCCTAATATTCTTAGCCTAATTTTAGAAAAATGTAATACATAGTAAAATTACGATTAATTACTTAACCTTGAAATAAGTGCTTAATTATCAATATTTTTGTGTACAACGCATATTGGTCGTTTAATATTTTCTTCTTGATCATTCGTATGATAATATCAAGAAAAAAAAACATGGTCTGGTATGTATACGTTAAGATATATTCTTGCTATTGTTATTTATTGCTGCACTGAAATAGGATACTTACATAAAACAGATACTTTAAATGTGCAGGTGGCGGTATTTCCTGCTTGATCAAAGGCTACATATGCAATTTGATATATTCCCCAAAGAAGTGTTTGCCCTGGCCGATGTCCATTATTTTCCTCTATTTTAGTGACCCCCACATTATCACTAAAATGCGGCTCATCCCAAGCTACAAGGGCTGATCCATTTTTAGTTATAATCCATAAGTCACCAGGGCAGTATTCTACTACAGGGGAAGTCTTGTCAACCTCTAATTCTTGACATTTAAGTCCCTTATATCCAGGTGGACAGATTCTTTGGCCACAATGGGACGGTACAACTCTTTCTACTCCTCCAACTGTATCCTCATATCCGGCCCAAGTTAATATAAGTCCCCGATATAACACAGGTTCTGTACGACAATCTCTTACTTGCTTTTGAATTTCATTAGTGATGTTTAAAGCCCGTCCCCATACTTGAACCTTTGTAAGATGTCCTTGAAATCCAGATTCAGTGTATGCTTTGGGATTTCCTGATTGAGGTTTACCAAGTGTAACCCACAAACTATAAAATATCAATGTTAGTGTTCATATATATCAGATTCAAACCAAAAACGAAAGCACGTCATCCGTGACCAAAGAAGACAGTGTCAAAAATGCCAATGTATAACAGTCCCGAAATTGCTAGAATTTGAATATGGCGGGTACAGTTTGTAGCTGGTGACACCGTTTGTAACAGGTAGAACACCAAAAAGGTGTGCCGCCCTCCACAAGGGACGCCAACGTACACCAAGTAACCTGAGGCACTATGCAAGAGGTAAGTCAATTTATGATTATATTAAAGGTAGTAATCTTAATATAATTAACAGAGGTTGCACACCGACATTTGTTAACTCTAGAAATCAAACTATAATAGATATAACACTGGCTACATTGAATATATCCAAATCAATCCAAAACTGGCATGTGTATTGTCACCGATGGATTGACTTTGAAATTAATCTTATTGACGCACCAAAGAAACCATTTCGGCATTCCCGAGGAACCGAAAAAGATAAGTATCTAAGTCGACTTGGAAAGAACCTGGAAAAACTCGAGGTGCTCAATGATAGTTGCAGAACAGAGGAATATACAGACTCTAAATACATCCATGAGGAAAATTTTTGAACATCCTGCGCACTCAAAGTTACGAGAGCCCCTGGGGAAGCCACCAAATGGTGGTGCCATGACTTGACGGACTTAAAACAGAGGACAATCCTATAACAATGCAAAACGGACAAAGATTGAATCAGACTGGGACCAATACAAGACATCCAACCAAGAGATTTGGACTGGCAAACCGCCAACTAAATAGTAAATGAGGACAGAATCAAGTGGGCAATACAGAGCTTCCTAGCGAAGAGACAGCGAGGTATTATCTGGCAATGTCTAAGGGAAACGATTTGTAACAGGAATCCTAACCGGACACTGCCGGGTAAGGCAGCACCTCTATAATATGAGACAAAGTGACACACCCATCTGCAGAGGATCTGAACAAGAAGATGAAACTGTCGATCATGCACTTTGTGAGTGTCCCGCCATATCATCGACCAGAGAATCCATATTGAGGGAACGTTGGCCTTCTATGGCCAATTTGAGGGAAACGCCCCTAGGCAAAATAATCACCTTTTTTACTACGTTAGGCTGGTCGATGGCCTAGGGAGACATTTCCCTCGCGGAGGAAGTATAAGGGGCCCAATGTAGCCTAACTGCAGCGAATCTTTGATCGGCACTCCGAACAAATTACAGATGCAGATACAGAACCTACAAAATAATTTTTTCTTTAAAGGTTTTGACCACCAATTTGACATAATAAATAGTATTCATCCAATCATTTTATTTTTTTTACATACTGGCATACCCCCAGGCATACCCTAATAATTAACTAGCAAATTTCTTTCAGTAATTTACATCTCTTCAGATAATGGGTTATACATAAATAATCTTATTTACATTTTCAAGAATTTGTTTACTCCACCATAAATTCAAAATAAAAATGAAATTTCTTTAACACATACTACAGTCTAAAATGACTTCGCAACAATGTTTGTTGGTTACAAGCTTTACATGTGATGACGTGTATCGTTTTTTGTTTTGGATCTCCTATAAATGTGCAGGATACCGTACGTATCATGTTTCCTTAGTTGTTAGTTTTGGTAGTGGACATATATTATAATGTATTACTACTATTTCAATATTGCTTGTAATAGCTATTTATGATACAAATGGGAGAAGTACATGCTTACGGCACGCATATAAAAGTTTGCAGAACGAGCAAACAATTTTAACATTATAGTTTTCTTTTTCAGATGACTTCGCCGACAGAATTTTTGTATTCTTTTACGATACATCAATGACCCGGTCAAAATAGCTCAAAAATAAGAGTAAGCTCACTCTAAATCGCATATAGCTGAAAATGGGTACGAATGTTAGGAACACTATTATAAATGAAACGTGAAAAGCGTCCATCGATCCCAAATCTGCAAAAAAAATTATTCAGGGTTAAAGTTCGCAAATATGGGATTTTTGCATTTTTCAGCCAAACGGTAAGTATTATCATAGAAGCAGGTTAGACAAAAATTGTAGACTATGCAATTGCCTATAAAAAATGAATAAATATTGTGTTTACACTTTTCTACACCATTTCTTAGATTCTGAGATGAGATTTCTGAGTAGAGATTCAAAAAGTTAAAAAAGTTGTGTTCTCCAGAATTGCATGGGTACGCCGCATGTATACATCACTTGACAATACACGTAAAAATATTGGTCTGTGTAACTTATAGGTACGTAT
>CAXKVY010007329.1:0-46811 GCA_964058915.1 Tetropium fuscum | reverse complement strand
AAATGAACCACTTAGAAGTTGTACAAGTTCTTTCACCTTTCTTGAGGATCTTCAGAGCAGTATACGATTTATTTCATTGATCATCCATACTTGAATTTAAAATATTAATACTCCAACATTTGCAGTGACGTTTTATGACATTAGTTTTTGACGGAACTCATTCTTAGAATACACAAACCTAGTCTACTATTTATATTTGTTCTATTTGAACATATTATATATAAAAGCATTAGGCATACAGTTATCCAGAAGGTGTTAAACTTTAAAATGCATAAAATCTTGTTGAACCTATTGAAAAACAACTACTTTTTCCAGTGATACAGAAATTGCTTGCTTAGTCAAAACTAAAATCATTTGTTGGTTGTATGTATTAATTGTTTCTTCGAAAATTCTCGAAAAAAATCCAATTTTCACCCTGGATATATTTATTAGCTTTGAAATTCTTTGCTATTCATATTTATTTTGTGAAAAGTAATCTTGGGTTGGTAGCATTTCATTACATAGAAATAAGCAAATAGACGAATAAGAAGGAAAACACACTTACCAGTGTTATATCTGGACACACATACGGAAATGTATAGTGGTTCATTGGAAGTTGGAAAAAGTAGTTGTTTTTCAATAGGTTCAACAAGATTTTATGCATTTTAAAGTTTAACACCTTCTGGATAACTGTATGCCTAATGCTTTTATATATAATATGTTCAAATAGAACAAATATAAATAGTAGACTAGGTTTGTGTATTCTAAGAATGAGTTCCGTCAAAAACTAATGTCATAAAACGTCACTGCAAATGTTGGAGTATTAATATTTTAAATTCAAGTATGGATGATCAATGAAATAAATCGTATACTGCTCTGAAGATCCTCAAGAAAGGTGAAAGAACTTGTACAACTTCTAAGTGGTTCATTTTCGTATGTATAGTGGTTAATTTCCGTATGTGTGTCCAGATATAACACTGGTAAGTGAGTTTTCCTTCTTATTCGTCTATTTGCTTATTTCTATGTAATGAAATGCTACCAACCCAAGATTCCTTTCACAAAATAAATATGAATAGCAAAAAATTTCAAAGCTAATATATATATATATATATATATATATATATATATATATATATATATATATATATATAATATAAATATATATATATATATATATATATATATATATATATATATATATATATATATATATATATATATATATATATATATATATATATATATAAATATATATATATATATATATATATATATATATATATATATATATATATATATATATATATATATATATATATATATATATATATATATAATATATATATATATATATATATATATATATATATATATATATATATATATATATATATATATATATATATATATATATATATATATATATATATATATATATATATATATATATATATATATATATATATATATATATATATATATATCAATGAAATGAATGATGATCAATGAAATAAATCGTATACTGCTCTGAAGATCCTCAAGAAAGGTGAAAGAACTTGTACAACTTCTAAGTGGTTCATTTTCGTATGTATAGTGGTTCATTTCCGTATGTGTGTCCAGATATAACACTGGTAAGTGAGTTTTCCTTCTTATTCGTCTATTTGCTTATTTCTATGTAATGAAATGCTACCAACCCAAGATTACTTTTCACAAAATAAATATGAATAGCAAAAAATTTCAAAGCTAATATATATATATATATATATATATATATATATATATATATATATATATATATATATATATATATATATATATAAATATATATATATATATATATATATATATATATATATATATATATATATATATATATATATATATATATATATATATATATATATAAATATATATATATATATATATATATATATATATATATATATATATATATATATATATATATATATATATATATATATATATATATATATATATATATATATATATATATATATATAAATATATATATATATATATATATATATATATATATATATATATATATATATATATATATATATATATATATATATATATATATATATATATATATATATTTATATATATATATATATATTTATATATGATTGCTATGATTAATTTATTTATTTGTCGTCACTCACGTTATTAAACGTCACTCTTCAATGTTAAATCAATTTAAATGTTAAAATATGAGGTTGAAAGATAACCTGAAACATGATGAGTTTCATCGGCGATGTAATATAGATCCCATGATTTAATGTTTATTAAACAAAAATCCATGTTCTATTTAATTACCTACTCATTAGGTAGGTAGGTATATATTCTCTACAAAAATAATAACACCTAGCCGGTATTTACGCATAAATTCCTCATTTGTTTTGTTAAACAGTAGCATATAATTCTAAAGATTTCTGAGAATATGACTCAAGTATGCAGTATCTTGCATAGCTATAGCATTTCAGTCTGTTAAAAGTAAATTACTTCGCAAATTATATTTACCTTAAACGGTGCCAGCCAGAAATTTCTGGTGAACGAGTTCATGTGTCAACTTTTACCTTTGACATCAGTTGTAAGATATCAAGAACTACCACCCATCCGATATCATCCAATCAGATAGGGGATAACGTGCCCAAAAGAATAATAATAATGGATTTAGCAGCGACAGTCAAACATTTTCGCGAATTTCCCAAGTCATTAATTCCCAAGTAATAATAATAGAATAAATCTGTAAATTACATATATATTTAACAACTTAACCTATAAGATAATACAAAATATAGATATGGTATATTTTGGAACTGTAAATAAGTAATGCAAATAAGTTAAGTATTATTTAG
The DNA here is from genome assembly GCA_964058915.1 of Tetropium fuscum. Taxonomy (NCBI): domain Eukaryota; kingdom Metazoa; phylum Arthropoda; class Insecta; order Coleoptera; family Cerambycidae; genus Tetropium; species Tetropium fuscum. Next base: position 43,950 of record CAXKVY010007329.1, on the reverse strand, counting down.
TTCTCTATCTCGCAATTCGTTTCTTGGGGTTATGCTGCCTTCGGGGGAAATTAAAATCGTTAATACATTTGGTGAAAGACGGTTTTTAATATATTGTTTAGGTCAGTGGCACTAGATGAGTTTACATTTGTTTACATGGCAACTATTGTTTCACTGGACCATTTGTAAAAAATGTGATATATTTGTTTATGCATTTCTGTTTTATATTTGTTTATGTCGTCGTTTAAAGTTTAAAGATTACGATGATGAGTAAGTATTATTTCGTTTTAGTCATATGAATTTTGTGACTAAATTGATAGAGTTGATCAATTAAAAATATATGCATTATTATATCTCTTTTATTCTATCGCAGTGCCGGCCGGTATAAAAAATACCTCGCCGGTCAATTTCTTCAATTGATTTCTAAGATATGAGTATCGAATAGTATCAAATATAGTTTCGAAATAATTGCCGTTTTTTATTTATTCTCTGACGAACCGTATATTTATTTATGAACTTAATATTTTGTTAGCGAAATAATTTTTTCACGATGTCTAGTCTAAAATCAAAAAAGGCATTCCTGAAAAATTCAAAGAAAGATCGAATTTTAAGTATCGAGAATTCTTAATACACCGATCCTGGCAAGCTGCTTTGAATACGTCACGACCTATGGTGCTTGCGCATTCTTGTTCCGAGAACCGTAGTTCCGAGATTCGCTATCGAGCGCTTCTTATATTTATTTTTATTAGTACTGTTTTGCGTATGATAGTGCCAACTTCTTGCGATTTTACGATTTTGATTACATTAGTAATACTAAAATAAAGTAATTTGTAAGGGGATAACGGTCAATATCATAAATCGTTTAGTTATAATGCAATAGTTAAGTAACAGTACTCATTTTAAAGGTCTTTCCAAGTACTACAAAAAATAATCTATAAGTTATTCCCGAAAAATGCATGTTTTCCGTTATTTAGGTAACGTTGAATACTTATAACTGAGTTTTTGCAAAAAAAGGCTTCAACGAGTCATGCATAACCCTTTATTTTGGACCTAGCGCATTCATAAAAAACAATCTCTTTGTTTTCTTATATGCTTAATGTTTGGTTTTTGAGAAACACAACTTTTGATAGCACGCGAAGTTTTCGAGTTATTCGCGATAAACCGTCCAAAAACATGCATTTTTAACACGTCTTCACGAATCACTCAAATAATATCGATATATCGAAAAACTTTATAGAAGGTTTTTTTCTCAAAATTTTAAGATTCCGAATTTTATCGATTAAATGACATACTCTTTCCAATATTTATGTCTGAGCAGTTTAATTGGGCTACTTGGTAGAAAATATCTATAAATATAATTGTACTACCTAACTTGAAACGAATGATATAATAATGTGTATGTACCTAGGTACTTACCTAAATATAGAAGGCTATCTTCATCTATAAGCACTCAAAAAATATAATTATTATTCTACCATCCTACCTGATTTATTACGGTTTTATGATTATACGGTTGTTGAAGATTGTGTTGATTTAGGTATCTAAAATCAGCAAAGAATATCCTCAAATTAAATATATTTTTCGATTGCTCTAGATAAATAAATCATCAATTTCCATATTATAGCCATAATCGTGTAAATATTTAAGCTAATAACCTACTGCATTGGAAAGCATAATAAATATTCCATTGAGCTAAATAAATCCCGGAGTATACTTGTATGACCAAAATTGGAGATTCCGATTATTTGTCAGTCGACTTGAAGTCACGATTTCTCTTCTAGGAATAAACGTATTTCATAACACTGCTGTGTATCATATGATAATCGTAATTATTCTGTTATTACTGCATCTATCAGGTTTTCATATACAAATTGCTATTAACAACAAAATACTGTATGATATTTACATGGCACATATAGGTATGGTTTCCGTACTTTTATATATTATTTTAAATTATTTAGTACCTTTTACAATTAATTGAAAGGCTAACGAAGAAGATACCTACTCTAGGCTCTATTGTACATTCGAATATATAATATATATTGTTTTAGACGAATAATAAGGTTCATTTCCATGTGTATGTCCAGATATAGTACTGGTAAGTGTATCTTCCTTATTATTCGTCTATTTGCTTATTTCTCTATAAACTAGGTAGTTCAGTAGTTGTCATCGATGAATGTGGGTCTTGCTTGTCATAAAAATATAGGGTAAGTCGGGAAATAGGGAACATGACTAAAATTTTAAATATAAAAATAATAGTAAAAACCCTAGCGTAAAGTGTAATAAAACATGTACTTCACAAGAAAACAAAATTTCTAATTCCGCGCGATAAATATCAAGGATCTAAACAGCGATAAAATTGAAGCGGCCCGAAACGAACTGTGACGTCACAGCCTGCAATATTCGGTAGGCGTTGCGCCGGAAAGCAGCCTTGAACTATGAATCCAAGCGGTCGCCGAGTGCTGGGATCTCCCGTAGCCGACCTACGACTGATTTAGTCTTCTCGTACTAATAATTTATAATACATTTATTATGGGGAATTAAGGCGTCATATTTTGCATACCTATCTTATTTTTCAGTATGGTAGAACATTTTTATGCAATAAAAAAATGGGAATGTTCCCTATTGTACCACTTAACATATTTTCCCCAATAACTCGCTAATAATTTGTTCAAATTGAATGAAATATTAAACTAAGATTATTTCATATTATGTTTTTTTCAAAATCAAAATGCACAATGAAAAACTTGGGTAAATATTAGAAGTTTAGAATAATAAGCTTTTGAAAAAATGTTGCAAACGGTACAATTTGCCCAACCGGTTCGTTAAATTGTACCACGCGTTCGGTAAATTGTACCATATCAAATTGCATTAGATTTCCGGTGTCATTGGAACAGATGAACAAAACAAAATATGCTCACGAATAAAGGTTTTCATTTATTTAATTTAAACACAAATATGACAAATATGGAACATATGGGTAAAACAAAATCTTACCGTAATAAATAAATAAAAATACGTACTAATTATTTAAATTATAAAAACTTACTAATTCAATAAATAAAAATACTTACTAATTTAATCATAAAAATAAGAAATATGGAATACATGGGTAAAACAAAATATTATTCTAATGCAAAAACCCCAAATATAGTTCAGTCGATTTGGAAACGAGACACAGCATGCATGCACCCAATTGGGTGCGCTTGACCATAGGTATCCTCTACAAGTCTACAAGACAATAAATACCCTTGCGAGGCATGACTGAAAAAGAAAACATGAGTGGGGTAAATTATCGAACCGATATGATTATGATTGACACAAATTCTTTAAAGAAAGTGAGGTTAAGTTTTACTCGTCTAAAATCTTGTAAAGTAACCGATAATTTCGAAAAATACCACCAACAAATTTACACTTTTACAGCTCTTGATCAGTTATTGTTTTTATGCCAAGAGGTGTCAAACAAGGTAATTAGATGGCGCTAGAAGTTTAAAATTTAATAAATATTGTGGTGGTACAATTTAAAAACCGGTACAATAAGATACCCGACTTTACCCTAATGGACACTTCTTCCTACAATGAGATATTTAATGGTGAAAACGAAATATTCTGTTAACCTTTAATAATAATTAGGTTCAATCAAGATTCGAGTTATATAATGATAATAATAACATTGCTGTTCATCGTTCATTGGCGCATTTCTATTTTTATATTAATTATACCTTATGTAAGTCCTGGAAAAAGATGAATAACATGAAACATGAATAATGTTTAATATTATTATTTTATATTATTGGAACTACGAGCATATGCAGCCGTTAATATAGCATCTTGTAATACTGGTTGCGTCTGCCATATAGGTACTCGTACCTATATAAAATTCTAAACCAGATCGTTGATTGGAAATATACGTTTATAATTCCTGTTTATATCACAAATTTCAAATATATTTCTATCGCACCTTGTACATTAAATCAGAAGTAGTAGATTTGCGCCTGATTGCATATTATTAGAATTGTGGTAATATTTTGTATTGATTCAAGACCTGTGTAGCATGCAACTCTTCATGCAATAAGTTTTATGACTGGTTGCTGACTATGAGACTGTCTCTTCAACATAACTTGGTAGGTGTCAACGATTATAGACTAATCGTTGGCTATGGTAGGTATAACCATAGAGAAAAGTGACTTAATCAATGGTATACCTACCTGATGTACAACCATTAGAGACTAACGTATAATCATTGCCTGATGTATGTACGATCGTTGAACCTTCAATCAACTTGTACGATATAAGATTATAATTCAAAAGTAAATACCTAAAAACATAAATCACCTAATACTAATAACTAATGTTAATAACCATTAAAAAAAAAGCATCAAAAATAAATTTAATCTGGCACTTTCCGATTAATTGCAATTTTCTTGCAATTGCTTATATATATATATATATATATATATATATATATATATTGTATATATATATATATATATATATATATATATATATATATATATATATATATATATATATATATATATATATATATATATATATATATATTGTATATATATATATATATATATATATATATATATATATATATATATATATATATATATATATATATATATATATATATATATATATATATATATATATATATTGTATATATATATATATATATATATATATATATATATATATATATATATATATTGTTAAATACTAAAAATACTTACTAATTTAATCATAAAAATAAGAAATATGGAATACATGGGTAAAACAAAATATTATTCTAATGCAAAAACCCCAAATATAGTTCAGTCGATTTGGAAACGAGACACAGCATGCATGCACCCAATTGGGTGCGCTTGACCATAGGTATCCTCTACAAGTCTACAAGACAATAAATACCCTTGCGAGGCATGACTGAAAAAGAAAACATGAGTGGGGTAAATTATCGAACCGATATGATTATGATTGACACAAATTCTTTAAAGAAAGTGAGGTTAAGTTTTACTCGTCTAAAATCTTGTAAAGTAACCGATAATTTCGAAAAATACCACCAACAAATTTACACTTTTACAGCTCTTGATCAGTTATTGTTTTTATGCCAAGAGGTGTCAAACAAGGTAATTAGATGGCGCTAGAAGTTTAAAATTTAATAAATATTGTGGTGGTACAATTTAAAAACCGGTACAATAAGATACCCGACTTTACCCTAATGGACACTTCTTCCTACAATGAGATATTTAATGGTGAAAACGAAATATTCTGTTAACCTTTAATAATAATTAGGTTCAATCAAGATTCGAGTTATATAATGATAATAATAACATTGCTGTTCATCGTTCATTGGCGCATTTCTATTTTTATATTAATTATACCTTATGTAAGTCCTGGAAAAAGATGAATAACATGAAACATGAATAATGTTTAATATTATTATTTTATATTATTGGAACTACGAGCATATGCAGCCGTTAATATAGCATCTTGTAATACTGGTTGCGTCTGCCATATAGGTACTCGTACCTATATAAAATTCTAAACCAGATCGTTGATTGGAAATATACGTTTATAATTCCTGTTTATATCACAAATTTCAAATATATTTCTATCGCACCTTGTACATTAAATCAGAAGTAGTAGATTTGCGCCTGATTGCATATTATTAGAATTGTGGTAATATTTTGTATTGATTCAAGACCTGTGTAGCATGCAACTCTTCATGCAATAAGTTTTATGACTGGTTGCTGACTATGAGACTGTCTCTTCAACATAACTTGGTAGGTGTCAACGATTATAGACTAATCGTTGGCTATGGTAGGTATAACCATAGAGAAAAGTGACTTAATCAATGGTATACCTACCTGATGTACAACCATTAGAGACTAACGTATAATCATTGCCTGATGTATGTACGATCGTTGAACCTTCAATCAACTTGTACGATATAAGATTATAATTCAAAAGTAAATACCTAAAAACATAAATCACCTAATACTAATAACTAATGTTAATAACCATTAAAAAAAAAGCATCAAAAATAAATTTAATCTGGCACTTTCCGATTAATTGCAATTTTCTTGCAATTGCTTATATATATATATATATATATATATATATATATATATATATATATATATATATATATATATATATATATATATATATATATATATATATATATATATATATATATATATATATATATATATATATATATATATATATATATATATATATATATATATATTGTATATATATATATATATATATATATATATATATATATATATATATATATATATATATATATATTGTATATATATATATATATATATATATATATATATATATATATATATATATATATATATATATATATATATATATTGTATATATATATATATATATATATATATATATATATATATATATATTGTATATATATATATATATATATATATATATATATATATATATATATATATATATATATATATATATATATATATATATATATATATTGTATATATATATATATATATATATATATATATATATATATATATATATATATATATATATATATATATATATATATATATATATATATATATATATATATATAATATATATATATATATATATATATATATATATATATATATATATATATATATATATATATATATATATATATATATATATATATATATATATATATATATATATATATATATATATATATATATATATATATATATATATATATATATATATATATATATATATATATATATATATATATAATGCGGGAATATGTCAATTCAAGACCCCATTCCTCCGGCGTGCTCCTTTGCCCTTTAGTAGCGGCGTCCTTGGTCCCCGCTACTAAATATAAATACCTGATTTAAATGCTTCAGAAGTATTTGAAAATCCTAAATATTCCAATCTCAAAAGTATTGAAATACATTTTCCAAACAAAATCAAATAGGTATATCAGGTAGGTACTGAACTTGTCAAGACATGCATATAAATGAAGTGTGCAGGATGCAGCTAATAAATTTGATTAAATTCGAAAACTTTAAATAATTCATAAAACTGCAATTTTTTAAGATATGACCGAGTCGTCCGTGAAAAACAATAGTATATCTACCTTACCACTATTGTCAGCCCCCAAGAACCATGAAAGCATTTAAATACTTTAATAATATTTCAGTGTTATCAAAGTATTTAAATACTGTGAAAATATTTAAATATATTTGAATTTTTTGAATAGTACTTGAATAATTTGATAATATTTATATATTGCGAAGGTGTTGAAGTACTTACTTTAAACTAACTAATTCCTTCTGGCATTTATTATTTAAATACTTTCATATTTTGAAAAGTATTTAATATTTAAATACTTTTTTAAAGTATTTGGCCAGCTCTATCAGTGAAGAAATCCACTCCAGTATATAAATACAACATTAAATAAACTGTAGCAGTATTTTTCATAGCAAGATCAATTGATCTTGAATTGACATATTCCCGCATTCGTAGCAACCCCACACACCGCAGCAACCCCATTCCTCCGGCGTGCTCCTTTGCCCTTTAGTAGCGGCGTCCTTGGTCCCTGTACGTACATCCCCGCTGAGAAATGCTTGTGTATAATTTCTTCAGAACTTGCCCCTTAATTTGACTACGATATGATATTAGTATTAGGCTATGGTCAGAGTGTATCCACATTTGCCTGTTTTTTTACACTGACGTCCACTGCCGATGACGGGGGTAAAATACAAATTCATTTACTTAATTAAATGGGACTGGTCATATTGCGCGGTCCAGCACCGGCGTGCGAGGACATAATCGGCCGATCGCCTGGGGAAACCAAACAAATTTGATTTTTCCGGCCGAATACGCCAGAAGAGTTTGGTCTTGCAAGGTTCGCGGAGTGAATTTTTAGCAAAATAATTGATATTGAACTAATAATTTCTTTAGTTTTTGACCGCAAACCACTATGGGACGTCTCACATAAAAGTTTATCTACTAAAACTAAAGAGTTCTGTCAGTAGTACTCCTGTCAACAGTACTCGTCCATTTTGTAATGAAAACTGATGCAATATTGGTTATTTTACGTGTGTTGTATGACCACGAATATGGCCGACAAAATAGGCCGTGCATACTGACCGTACCCGATTATTTAAAGTTTTTCCGTCAATAGAACACAATTTGATGGTGATCCGTATAATCCACTTGTAGCACGGCCAGTTTGGTGTCATCCGAGTCCCACGTTGATACTCGACGAGCACCATCTTACCTTTTTTTGTTATCATATCACCACCATGATTGCAACTATCAATCTTTACCATTTTATCAATTGCTTTACTTTTTTAAAAAGAGAATACCTATACCTACGTTCTTAAATTAATTACTGCTGATTTTGTTGTCGCTTCAAAGGTCGCTGTCTCAGAAATATCTCTTTGTACCCGCCCCTGTATTAAGTAAAGCTTATTATAGATAGAAAGCTACCCCACTATGACAGACAGGCATGCCGACATGTTATTTTACACGTTCTAAATCGAGAGGAAATTCTTTAGAGCTTTAGGAATTTCACTTTGTGAAATACTGCTACAGTTTATTTAATGTTGTATTTATATACTGGAGTGGATTTCTTCACTGATAGAGCTGGCCAAATACTTTAAAAAAGTATTTAAATATTAAATACTTTTTAAAATATAAAAGTATTTAAATAATAAATGCCAGAAGGAATTAGTTAGTTTAAAGTAAGTACTTAAACACCTTCGCAATATATAAATATTATCAAATTATTTAAGTACTATTCAAAAAATTCAAATATATTTAAATATTTTCACAGTATTTAAATACTTTGATAACACTGCAATATTATTAAAGTATTTAAATGCTTTCATGGTTCTTGGGGGGCTGACAATAGTGGTAAGGTAGATATACTATTGTTTTTCACGGACGACCCGGTCATATCTTAAAAAATTGGAGTTTTATGAATTATTTCAAGTTTTCGAATTTAATCAAATTTATTAGCTGCATCCTGCACACTTCATTTATATGCATGTCTTGACAAGTTCAGTACCTACCTGATATGCCTATTTGATTTTGTTTGGAAAATGTATTTCAATACTTTTGAGATTGGAATATTTAGGATGTTCAAATACTTCTGAAGCATTTAAATCAGGTATGGGCAACCTTTGCTTAGCTGAGGCCGTAATTTCGGGACTTAATCAGGTCGCGAGCTGTAGACAAGTACTTAATAAGTAGGTAGTAGTGAACAAAAAAGCCACAGAAATTCACACATTTTTTTATTTATTAATTATAATAGCATAATTACACATAAAAAGCCCATGAGATTATCGCACATATAAAAAGCACATGACAAAAATTAATGAGATACTTGAGTTTGAAGCTGAGAAACAAGATGATCAATATTGGGGTCAATATCAGTTGTACATAGGCTCAAAGTGTTATCTAAATTAACATCCGTAACCCGAGTACGATGCTTATTTTATTAATTTTCACGATTGAATAAAGCTGCTCACATTTATACGTGCTTCCGATTGTGCAAATTATTTTTCGTGCAAAAACGCTGAGGTGTGGATACTTTTCTTCGGAAAGGTATGGTCTGTAAAATTCCCTTAGTTCCACATCATCAAATTTAGACTTCAAATATGAGTCCTCTTGAAGCTCGATCAACTCCATTTGTAGGTGAAGCGGAGCATCTTCCACATTACACTTAAAAGGATTTGCAAAATTATTGAAAGTGCTATCTATATTCTTAAAATTGGAAAATCGATCAGTGAATTGCTCTGACAGTAGTTCCAGTTCATCAGCATAGCGACCGTAGTCAATGTTTTCGTGACTGGATATATCAAAAAATGAAAAATTTAGTTTTGTAAACCTTTAAGCTGACTGAACAGCTGATTTACCAATTGCCCTTGTTTTTGAAACTTCAAGTTCAGGTCGTTTATATGTCAGGAAAGTGAAGTGAGGAATGCCAAGTCACAAAGTTAAGATGGATCACAAATTTGCGGCAACGTTTTCTCTTGCATTTCTATAAATGCAGCTATTTCTTTTCTAAGGTCATAAAACCTTTTCAGCATTTTACCTGTGCTTAGCCACCTTACTTCGCAATAATATGTCACATCATCGTGTTCTATAGAGAGTTCATTCAAAAATGCTTTAAACTCGCGATGGTTAAGACCGCGAGATCTAATGAAATTAATAGTAGGTATTTACTACCACATCCATAACAGTCTTCAGTCGAATGTACTTAGAGCACAAGTTTTGTTGGTGAATAATGCAATGCAGAATTATTAAATCACATTCTTACACATTCATATCAGTTGCTCTTTCCTTCAGAATTCCGATAAAACCTTTTCGTGAACCGATCATTGAAGGCGCATCTGTGCACACTCCAACTAATTTACACCATTGCAAACCATATTGTTCAAAAGTACTTTGCACCTCTGTAAACATATCTTTTCCAGTAGTGGTCCCCTGTAGCGGCCGTATAGCCAGTAATTCCTCTGTCACTGCAAATTCTTCATCAAACCTCGTATAAAAATAGCTCAGTGGGCTGTGTCAGATAAATCTGTACTCTCATTCAAAGCAATCAAAAATGCTTCAAATCAGCCAATGTATTGGTCAATGTTTTTTTGATATCACTAGCCATCATATCTATACGTTGAAAAACAGTACGTCGCGATAATCCCACTTTCTCAAACTCTTGCTTCTTCTCTGTGCACAAAACTCCTGCAACATCTGCTAGGCACTCTTTAACAAACTGTCCCTCAGAAAATGACTTTGATGTTTTCGCTATTTTGGAACTAATTATAAAATGATTGATGATTTTGCCGCTACACCAAGGATTGTGGTAGTGGCACATGTGGATTTGTGGATGCCGGAAAGCAATGCTGAATTGTTCTGCGGCATGCCTCTATTGCCAAGGAAATTGCCTCAACAGCGTGCCTATTTACGACGATGAAGATGACACAGATGAAGATGAGGATGTCATTGACGAAGAACCCTTGCCAGGACCCTCACGGCCAAAGAGGATGAAGACGTGAATACAGAGAAGGTTGAGAGTTTCACATTGAAAAGTTATTGAGAGAAGAACAATTAAATGAGAATTATTGAAATCGAAAAAATGTACCTACCTTATATATGTGACTTTATTTATCATCTTTAAAATACAATTTTCCATTTTTCAAATAACATTATTTTCGTCTGCTGCATTTAATATCCCGCTTTCAAGTGTGGCAACACATATATAATATGTATATATACAGGCTGTTAGGTGCATGGTTGGACAAACGGAGAGGAGAAAGTGTTGGGACCGTCTGCTACTTACTCAGCCCCAATAATAAATTTTTGGCCTTATGGTTTTGGAGAAAATAATTTTTCTAATTTTAGAGAAAATACCGAAATTGATCGCTTAACCGCCTACATGTTATTTTATTCTAATGTTGACTGTCAGTGTGCGTTCTCCTAAAATATGATATTTGGTGCGGACAATTACTAGAAGAAAAAATAGGGACTCCCAAAGTTTCTTAAAGAGGTGAAAACGCATAAATATTGGGACTGAATAAATAGCAGACGGTCCCACTTCTTTCTCCTCCACGTCCCACTACTTTCTTATAAGATTTTTCCCTACGACGCACCGTTTTTGACATATAAGCGAAAAACCCAAAAGTGAACCCTCTTTGTGCTCCCACCCCCCTCCGTTAGCTTATCTCGTAGACGTCCGGACTTTTAGTATGTTCAATGCCTAAGCACCCTGAACAAGTTCCTGAGGGATTCGATTAGGTCCCTGCTCACGCACTTTACACTTCTTTTTTGACTGGACTATTATTTATAAGGAAACTAAAATAATAAAACTAAGGAAAATAAAAGTGTCAATACTTTTCTAAGCAATTTGTTTGCTTCAAGCACTTTTAAAGCTATATATATAAGTTGCTTGTTACTTAAGTATGGGCCAAGTATTTTTCCAAGGGCCAAGAGCTTTGTAATTGAAATCAGTATAGTAACTAGATTTTAATTTATTGTACTTCTTTAACTGCAGCATATAATGTAATAGTGAAATATTTTCAATTCAGATAAGATATTCTCTTATCAAAGGGTCTTCTCTTATCAAAGATATCTTCAGCACGAATTGCTGCGGTTCAAGTTTTACAAGAGTGATAGATGATAGATCGGCTCGTTTCTCCACGTTGACGAAACTGACCTAGTTCACTAGTTCCTCGACGCTCTACCACAAATGCAGAATGTGTGCTTATAAACGATGTTAATTTACGATAAAAATGACGCAGGTACATTCATTACAATGAAATAAATTACACGTAGCTAGAATTTGACCCTGACTTTATTTGAATCTGATACAAATCCGACGGTTAACTAAGTATTACTTTTTGTAGCAAAAACTCTAATTTAGGACTTAATCACCAGCAAGTTGTAGACAACTTGTTTGCCATCGGCATGCCTCGGCATGATGACGTGCTTACATCAAACATCTACAGCAGTCTTGCGATTTTTATATATCAATTACAATGCTATTGTTGTGTTATTGCTTCCTTCTTGAGCAAGTCATGTTCTACTTTTGCATTTATAAGTTAATCAGTTAACAATGAGATACAGTTAATCTAATTTTTACTACCGTATAGATGTCACCGCAATTTCACTTTTACCTTTACAATTAATTAGCTATCGCTAAATATATCTATTTGAATGTAGGTTTGAAAAATTACCATGTCAAGGTATCGACAAAGTCTGCAAACAACAAATGATGTATTACAAAACAAGAAAAACCGAACAGCAGAAATTTTTATTCGTATAAACTTTAATTAGATGTGCTAAAAAAAACAAAAAAGCATTTTTGGCGCCAAATTTGAATTTTTCCATATCTATGGATAACTCAACATTCAACAAGTTGTTATGTTTTGATAGAATACTAATAACTTATCAATTTTAACATAAAACCCATCAAAATAATACACTAAATTAAAGAATAAATGTATTACTTTTATTTCAAGAACCATTGTTGATCCCACTTTACTCCAAAACGTTCGTTGGTATTAGCACAGCTGGCATACGAATGAATGTCAATGATACCGATGAGACATACTGCCGATGTGATTTAATAATACTTTTACTTTTATTTTAACAATTTCAATTACAAGCTATTTTTGGGAAACACATTAGTAATAAAAGAAGCTTGGACAACTTTATTAGAAAAAAAGGAAAAATAACGAGAAGAAAATGCGTCGTCAAACAGCAGATATTTTCAAAAATTCACAAATTCTACTCAAAGTGGCCGCCATTATTTTCAACGCAAAGGCGTAAACAAACACAATACTCCCGTATTCAGCTGTAGGTATTGTAAATATTTGGCATGATTCCGCAATCTACGCACAAACGCATTTAAAATCCACTAAAACTACTCGATTAATAATTGTTAATTAATTAATTTATTATTATTTATAAATTTTGATAATTAATTGTTAAAGGAAGTGACATGCCAGAGACGGTCAAACTTCGACACAAACAAACCCTCAATTTTTGTCAAGGCCTACTAAACGCTGTAGCGCTCTTAGAAAACATTTACCGTTTTTGATTATATATGAACTTTTTTGTTTAAAATAAAATTTCCTGCATGCAATGGGATTGTAGTTTACAGTATATACAAATAACGTTCCGGTCGTTATTCATATGTGAACCAAATTTCTCACGAAGAAAGTGAAGTAGTGGCAAGGACGCATCCCCCGCAAAAAGATCATCATCCATTTGGATCAGATTCGAAAGCCCACCCCAGATATATCCAGCAGGATATGCATAAGTAATATTGTATTCTGGTTAATTCCGAGTCACGATCGTTTATAAATTATCTATATCAAAATTGCTTTCCGCTTTAGAACACTTGTGGGGGATCGTTGCCCAAGTCAAAGCTGCATTCGATATATCTGTTTCTCTCTGTCTCTCTCTGCCTCATATCCTCATATCTGTCATATGCTTTATCTCACTTGCTAGACGGAAATGTTATAAAATGTGTCGTGACGCGACCTTGAAAAACACTCTCATGCCGCTAAAGAAGTATTCACAAAAAAAACAAAAATTTTAAAAAAATCCTTCCTATATCGAGTTTTTTGTATGTACTTGTGTATGAGTTTATATATCGCACCCCGGCAAGAACAGTGACACAACTCAAAAATGCAGTATTTGAGAAATAACAAATAAAAGAAAACTACAAAACTCATATTGAAATAGTATAAGCTCCTTTTAAATTTCAAGTAGTTATTTTTGGTAGTAAATTCAATTATAATCTATAGAATAATATCATGGACCTGTAAATCAGTTTTTGTTAAATATGTGGTGTTACCAGGTCAGGTTAGGTCAGGTCTCTGAGTTATGTCACTTTTCTTGCTTTTCTAAAATCAGTTGTTCTTTGTTCTGACCCCTTGAGCAATACTTATGTCACTTTCCAAGCCCACTTAATTAGAATAAAAAAAGGAAGTTTAAATTAAGTGCTTTATTAGTTTATTTAAAATACAAAAAAATTACATGAAAATAAAGTAGTACACAATTTATACAAACATCGAGTCATAAATGGGCTTATACAACGTGGGAATACTTTTTGCTGAGATAAGTGATTTAATATGAGCTTTCTTTATGGCAGAAATCTCCATTTTTTTCTTATATGCCGGAACGCACTTTATTGTAGAGATGCTCTCTTGCCTTCTCCTGGTATTATTGACATTGATCTGCCCATAATCTTTTTGTTCGTATGTAGTTTTCACAAAAATAATGCCGGGATCAGTCTTCTGCACTTTAAATACTTTTAGTTCGCTAGTTTTTATTTGTTCGTCGTTTGATGTTTTGTTAAAATTTGATCCTATCTGTTCAGAGAGTTTTTTTAAGTCGACAAAATCCTCGTAACTCAATTCTGTTACTTTATACGGATTTCCAGTTTTCCTCGCAGACCGAATTAATCTGACGTAATCAGTAGGAATATAGATGGGACCCGATTTAAGAGCTCTTTTAATTGACTTCTCTATGACAGAGTGCACATTGTCTCCTTCATTTTGTGTGTGTCCCCTGATCAAAAATGTATGTGTGATCGATTTGATTTTAAATTTTTGCATAGCGTACAGGTACATGCCCATTATGAATTTGTTCTTTTGCTGGCCACAACAATTATCGGAGTAGAAAACAATTTCAAGGTTATCGTCGTTTCTGGTGTTAGCTTTTTCTTCTAAGTATTTCAGAATGCAAGTGCCGATTTCTATGGCACCTCGATTTCCTTGACCCTCATGCCAAAAAAAAACACTCGACTTTATCTGACTGAAGTTCATTTATAGTTAAGTTGTAGCTGTTGATTTTGCTTTTATAATAAAAGGTAGACGTATCTCCTCTTGGTGCTGGCAGCACCGCTTGGAGATCGTAAGTGGCGACTATAATTTTTCCTTCGCTTTCTTTTGCCTTCTTTTTGTCCTCTTCTTTTTCTGCTCTTGACAAAACTTTCTCCTTCAAATGTTTATCATATTTCTTTTGTATCGCTTCTCTTTCTTCTACCCTTGCGTTGTTATACGAGCTGCATAAGTCGCACTGATCTTTTTTGGGGGTGAAAAAAGAGTTAAAATTTGTATTGAAAATTCGGGAATACATCGTCAGATTTGCAAACGGAAGGTTTTTTTCAATGCACTCGTTTTTGTAGTCACGGTGTAAATCAGCCAGGCTTTTTCCACCCTCTATGAACTCCCGAGTAGTTTGCGCGCGCAGGTAATGACTGTCAATTCTTGGGATAGTATTAATATGAGCAACAACACCATCTTTTATTACAGAATCTACTTTAAAGTGGTGTCCGTGTTTACCTCTTAGATCTTCTTGAAGAAATCCTTCGTTTAATTTGGTTACTACAGTTCTAATAACTCGGTTGTTGATGTCCAGCGTGGCCATAAAGAAAAATTTGCAAACACGTACGTTTACTTCGTTGATTACGAAATGGAATGCATGGTTACATTGGCGCCTACTTCCTTCTTTTTTGTACTGATACTGAGGTCTAACGGCGGTCATACTTCTACAGATAAATTCTCGTTGGGATTTCAGACTTTCGAGTGACCAGTAATTTTCAAATATTTCGAGCCTTTTATTTTCTTCTATTTTGCTTGAACATTTTAGCTACATTTTTCACCACACGCTGGCCGTACCTTTCTTGCCTGCATTTCTGTTTTGCGAATTGAGGATGATCTATAAGGTTTTCCAGCATTTCGGAGAAATTTTGCTTTAGTCTTCTTCCACTCAACTGGATTGGCTTTCCTTTTCTTTCTTTTGCAATTCTCTTCCAATCCTGATGACTCGGACGTGTTTTCAGAATTAGGAGATGATGTATAATGAAAATCTGGATCTATGTCTGAATCATCTGCACTTTCATCTAATGATTCTTTTTGTTGTGGACTTGGTTTAACCCGTTGGAGCCTCAATCGCATTGTATGCAGATTTTCAACACACTGCCATTTAGAATGTGATCCTTGATCTTCTGGTACTGTGTCGTTGTTCAATTCCGTCTCTTTCGTGGCACTTTCTTGTTCTGTGGTTTCTTCTTCACCGTACTTTGGTCTAAAATGTGTCGTTTGATCTTCCTGTACTATCACTTTGGAAAACTCCGGCACTTCAATCACATTTTCTTGTCCTTCGCTTTCTTCTATATTATTCTCTTCATAAATCTGACTTTCGTCGTCGTTTGTCTCAGTTTGCAGCCTTTTTTCGCCGAGGTCTCTGTTAGGTTTCACGCTTTCTAAAGTGTTCTCCACTTCACCAATCAAGCAGGTTTCTTCGACTTCCATGTCAGAAATAGCAGCTGCTAGCATTTTTCTACCTCGGTATCCTTGCTCTGGGTTCATAACGAATCTACAACAAATAAATTTCAAGCTACATTATTGATGTTTATTTCCTAGAGTAATATTATTCGAAATTATAACCTTGTAATTTACAATGTGGTGACTACAATGTAAGACGTACTTTTGAATTAAGAAAAGTGACAACACAAAATACCGATATTCTAAGTCAGGAAAAGTGAGACAAGTCGAAATAAAACAATACAATAACATACATTTAGAGATAATCAAAAATTATATTTCACTTACCTTACTGCACGAAAACTGTCACAACTCGAAATGTTACGCTTTTCTTGACCGACAACATGCACACCTTCTTGTAACAACACTGAAGTGACACTGTTCTTGCAGTGATGAACGTGAATTAGCCTAAGAGTAAAACTAACACAACTGCCTCCTAGCGGATAGATTGGGACTTAATGATGTGTCGTTTTTCGTGCACGTGAGGATACAAAATACGCATTCATTGCTGTTATAAGCTCAGAATTCGTATTTTTTGAGTTGTGACACTGTTCTCGCCGATATGAGTATGAGATTTGTGTATGTACTATATCGAGTTTTGTGTATGTTTGGTGTATGTTGGTATTTTGAGTACATATATTTGTATGTACTGTAAACGACAACCCCATTGCATACGTTTATTGAGATTTTTCACATAGCTTTTCCCGAAGCTGTGTAAAAAGATTCGAAACGAGAAGTAAAAAGTTAACAGTTTGTGTTCTATAAGGTCATACTATGTAATAAAAATTTTCAAATATAAATAATAGTATGTATAGCAACATCGAAATATGAGACATAAAAACCCCGGCAAAAAACCCTCATTATATCGATCTCTTCATACGTGCTACCGCATTTTACAGCAAGTATAACCAATTTCCAGGAATTTAAGGAAAAACAAATGATTTTATATACATCGCCCATCACATTATGACATTATCATGTAGTATAACAAAATATTGATCACACTATATACCTTTCGTCAGATCATAAAACAATTGGATGATGAATGTGATGCAGAATAAGAATGTTTCCCATTCAAATATCATTTGGATGCCTAAATTGCCTAATATCATTGCAACGTTTTGTGGTAAAGCGGGGTCAACAATAATTCTTGAAATAGAAGTAATACAGATATTCTTTAATTTAGTGTATTATTTTGATGGGTTTTGTGTTAAAATTGATTAGTTATTAGTATTCTATCAAAACACAACAAATTGTTGAATGAAAGCGCCTTTATAGTGACGATTTTAGCTTGCTGTAAGAAAAGTTATACTACCCCGATCGCTAATTTTTTTTTGTCCCATATTTTGTCCCATATTTTGTCCCATATTTCGATGTTACAAACAGTAGAAACCTATTAATTTAAATTATTTACTTCGATAATTTTTTTGTTGAACGCTTTGTTCATAACTATTCTGAAATATCAAATGCATTTATCCTGAATATTTTATTATGCAACCTAATGAAATGTTTCTGCTACAGAGTAATAGAAAAAGTTCTAAATGCATTATCTATAAAAAAAATTAGGGCATTAAAAAGATATACTTATTTTTTTTCTGATTTTCCACATCAGTGATATCTATGCCACGTTTTAAATCTACTTAATTCAAACCATGTAAATTCGGAATAGAAATCGATAGGTATGTTAAAAGGTAACATCCAATACATCAATTTTTGTTTTAATTAGTATGGCTGGTAGTTAATTAATTCGAGCCTCTGCATTATTTTCATGACAAATAATTGTAGCAAATAGTGAGAAATTATTATTACATTATTTATGAACAGGCATTGAAAGTATTTTATTCCTAGGTGTGCTACTTTGCACAGGTCGATGTCTATTACATTTAATTAATTGAAATAAATAATAACGCAAAACATTTAATTGCAGAAAACCATCCGGTACCTTATTACAGCTTATGTATGAAATAAATGTATTTCTAGAGCTTATTATTATATTTATAACTGGAACTAACACTTTAAACATAAAGAATAGCCGCTTGACTAGGCCGAAGAACCTAAAGAAGCTTGACTCGGTTGAAGAACATAAAGAAGTTATTATTATTTTTCTAAAGCAACGTTTGATTACGCTGCATCAGCATAGTTTGCACTTCCATTGTATGAAAAAATCATTTGAGACAAATTAGTTCTTAAAAGTATATATTTTTAAATCGTTTTAATAATTTTAATAGTACCGTAATACTGACTACATTATGTAAAAAGTTAAGGTAATCGATACTCTTAAGGTCGACTCGATATTTCTTCAGGTTCTTCTCCATAACGGCTTGTTGCTGCTTCTGGTTACTCGAACTGAAGTTCAGAGGAACACAAAAAGTTTCCAACATGTCCACATAAGGTTCCGAAGTCACGGTGCTATTTTCATCATTTTCATCCTCAAAAAATAAGGTCCTAAAATTTCCAGTGCTGACACTGCTCACCAAACATTAACTTTTTGAGTATGAAGAGTATTTTGGGGTATTCTTTACAGGCTAGTTTTTGAGAGTGCTAATGTTTGATATTATTTGCAGATCGATTTGGCCCTCTTAAAAATGCAACTAAAACGCCTTTAATATTTGCAGGAGTTTTAACTGAACTAGACCTCCTGCAGGTTTTTTCTTCAGAGCTGATGCTGTAGTTCTAAATTGACCAAACCATTTTAAAATTGTGTTGTACACGGAGGATACAAATTAAATCTTGGGCGAAACTGACGTTGAGTAATGACGATAGACTCGTTATTTTTAAATAAATTTTCAACAATAAAAGCGCGATGATTAATTTTTCGAAACCGGTTACCGTCAAGTATTTGACAATTATAACAATTATTTCAATGCCTATTTCAATACATTTAATATTAATCCTTCAATGCGCGGCAACAGTGAAATGCAAACTGCCAGGTGGAATGCAAATACACTTCTTAAAACAAGGTCAGCATCAACTTCCGGCGGCCCAGTTGCCTTATTGAACTGATTTGTTTTAATTACTATTCTCAAACTACATGCAGAGTGCAAATGGCTATTTCTGTCATTATTGTGAAGATATGAAGTTTCGCAAATTTAAATATGTGCATGTATTTCAAATCCTTTTGTATTATTGTTTCTATTAGAGTAGTAATTAATGGGGCTATAATCAGATAGAATCTGAGAGGTATTTTTCTGTAGTATTGGAATATTATGAGAATCTTCCAAATTCCATAGAATCAAAATTTCGGTGAAGGTAGCGAAACATTGTTTTATGATAAAAGTGAAATATCACTTCAATAACGAAATCGTATGAATCTTTAGCTCGTGTTCTATTAATAATATTTTTTCTACCTTTGCTGATGAACCCATTGCAAAATATTATTTAAATTAGGTAAATTAGGTAAATTTTCGACATACTTTCCTAAAATTAGCTCTCAATTATTGTCTAGTCCGTCGATTAAGAAGTTATTAAATAAATTAAGATCCATATCAACTTCAGAATTTCTGCTTGTCCCAATATTTAAATACTTGAGCGTCTTCCAGAATGTTTTGAGAGCAGTTAAGACATTTCACCATGTTTTTACATTGTCTGAAGCTGGTTACCCTCCAGAAGATGTCATATCGTATCGACCAATCAGTCTCCTGCCTATCCGTTCGAAGGTTTTTGAGAAACTATTCCTAAAAAGAATGACACCCATATTATATAACAGCTTAATACCACCCCACAAATTATGATTTAAACAGCAGCATTCCATAATCGAGCAGGTACATAGAATATTGGATAAATCTCTTGAACATATACTTTCTCGTAAAATACCAAGAAGAGTACTCATCAATACTCCCGATCAAGTTCGGAGTTCCACAAGGAAGCGTGCTGGGGCCCATATTAAACCTACTCTACACAGCCGACATACCGCTAATAAGGATCACTATGATGGCAACCTTTGCCGATGATGCAGAGATATTAGCATCTCACACCAATTCAACAACGGCCTCACATCATCTGAAAACATCTAGATAACCTGGAAAAATGGCTAAAGAGATGGCGTATTAAAGCCAACAAAGCAAACTCTATGAAGATGGAGACGACCTCAATTATACGATCAGGAAACTCAAAGTAACGTACTAGACTGCTGGCCTTCCCATGAACTTTGCCAAATGCGAATATCTAGTAGTAAATAATGACGAGATAAACGACCTTATGAGTAAATAAAGGGAGTAAGGTGCTGTAAATATCTTGAAATAATTTTTAATAAGCAAGGTAATAGCAAACACGAAATCCAGGAAAGAATCAACAGGGGTAGAGTGGTGACCAGAACACTAATTCCCTGCTCTGGGATAAAGACATTAAAAGAACTGGGTGAAGTCTGGGTCACTTTTGCATCAAATTTGAGAAACTTATTGTTACGTCGAATTCCTTGTTTTAGTTGACTCCATACTAACTCAATTGGATTGAAAATGCGACCAGTGTGTCCATGAGCTTTAGCCATTTCATCTACAACATATTTTTTCGAAAAATTATTTTTCTTGACGATATCCAAAAGTTGAGCCTTCGTAAATTTTTTGTTAAATTATAAATTGTGCGATCTTTTTTCTTCGTGCTTGTATTCGGAATCTTCTCTAAAAGTGGTATGGGGCCGTTATCCAAGACTATAACGCTATTCTTGTCTACATTCGGTAGTAAATTATTCTTCCACTCTTCCACAATTATTACCACTCCTCAAAAATGTCAGAATTCATATTTTTGTGATAGTCAACGCTTGAATCCTCCAATTTTATTCCACTACAAGATTTAGGCAATTAGGAACCCATCCATTATTAGTACCACAATGTAGAATTAATAATCGTTTTCCTCTATTTGTAGGCATATCTACTTTGCATCTGTCGGAGTCATCTGTCCAGCTTCTTTTGACTTTATCATGTGTGTCGTACCAAGTTTCGTCCAAGTAACAAATCGGTCGTTGTTCTTTTCTAAATTTGGTTATGCTTTCCAAATATTCCAAGCGCCACAAAACAATTCTACGACTTTCCATTATCGTCGCCCTTTTATTGATGATTTTAAATGTACTAAAACCTATTTTTCTAAGCCATCGCCATAACGTTTGTTTGCTAATTTTTAACCGACCGCTCGAGGTCAATTCCAATAGTAATGAATCGACAGTTGGAATTTAATTTTTCCTATATTTATCATAAATTGTGTCTCGTAGTTACTTCACATGTGATGTGTCAACTATATTTTTGTATATGTTTAATACAATTTGCTGTGCCTGTGTTCCTAATTGTTTCCTACTTTTTTAAACTGGCGTTTCATTTAAATCCTCCTGATTTTGACTGGTGCTATGCTGAGGATCTTCCCACGGTCTAAACCTTTTAATATACTTAAAGAACTCTTAATTAAACTATGAAACATAGTTTAATTAAATGCACTTTAACACACTAATCTCAAAAAATTCACAAAACACTGTTTCCAAATAGACTCAACTTAACCACAATATCCGCCAAATAATCACAATGTCCGCCACAATATACCTAATCACTTTGAACTATATTAATAAATACCTATACCGGAATTGCCAAATTTATGCACTATAATATGCACGATAATTAATTACAATATCCCCCAATTAATCACAATGTCCGCTAAAATATATTTAATTACTTTAAAATATTAAATACCTATACCAAAAATACCAAGTTTACTTACCCAATATGCCTATAATACCTCGCGTCGTACCTATACACCATGAGATGTCTAGAATTCTAGAATATCGCTACCGAAAGAAAATACCTCCCTGGACACTCATAACCTAGGATAATTTGCGTCCGATTGTAGCCAGAGATAGTGAAGTATATCCGTAGTCTTTGTCGTTTACATGCCTTTCTAATGGAACTTACCTCGATACTGGATGTTTGACAAGTCTTTCTTCACACGTTAAACAACGTGTTAAAAATACGGTATTTAATAGCGTTGTCAAGTATAACCGATTTTCCAGGAATTTAAGGAAAAACAAATGATTGTTTATACATCGCCCATCACATTATGACATTATCATGTAGTCTGTGTAGTCACGTAAAATATTGATCACACTATATACCTTTCGTCATATCATAAAACAATTGGATGGTGAATGTGATGCAGAATAAGAATGTTTTACGTTCCTCGGCCGTGTCACATCGGCATCATTGACATTCATTTGGATGCCTAATACCATCGAACGTTTTGTGGTAAAGTGGGGTCAACAATATTGCTTGAAATATAAGTAATACAGTTATTCTTTAATTTAGTGTATTATTTTGATGGGTTTTGTGTTAAAATTGATTAGTTATTAGGATTCCATAAAAAAATAACAACTTGTTGCATGAAAGCGCCTTTATAGTGACGATTTTAGTTTGCTGTAAGAAAAGTGATACTGCCCTGATCCCGATTGCGGCAATTATGGGTATCCTTTGAAAAATTTTTGTGTCTCATATTTCGATGTTACAAACATTAATTGGAAATTAGTTTATAAGTCCAAGCATTCTAGATAAGTGGTGACATAAATTCCTATCTGGATAAAAAAATATGATGGTATAAGAAAAATAATTAAATATGAGTTTAGTAGATATAGTGAACTTTATATGAAGACTTTATATAGTGAACTTAAGAGACCATCTTTTTAGAGAGCATCTTAAATAATCGATAAATCTTGATAAATAATCAATATTTTTGAATTTAAAAAAAAAATTTTTAGTTTATCATGAGATATATTTACCCCAACTAACGAGTATGGGAACGTTATAGTTAATGAGTTCTAGAGAACCAGATTTTTTAGCGGTATTTTCGATATAACTCGAAAAGTGCGAAAAATATCGAAAATTAACATAGAAGCATTTTGAGAGATTTTTTTAATATGTACAACTTTCTCATTTAACTTTTCTCGATCGGCAATTTAACATTGGACCGTGACAGAATTTGAACTATATTAACAAATTTGCATTTAGGTTCATAATAGAATAGTTGGTATTAAAATATACAGTGTGATGCAACTTTTACAGTAAGACATGGCCGCAGTTGTTTTGTCATATGAAGCAGCTGAGCCCCTGGCTCCTACCAAAATGTTTTTGATTTCAAATGATATATAAATAAATATACATTTAAAAAAAATCGGACGTGCCGTTGTCGAGGATTAAGAAGTAATAACATTCATTGGGCCGAATAGAAGTTATAACCTATGACGCAACTTTAACGATATTCCTGCTAACGTTACCCGTCACATACACATTTGAATTATTAAATCGCGGACATGCGATGATATACACGACATAAATAGTGAACTACCCCATATCGGTCCTTGGGCATCTTGACCTGTCTAGCCTGCATTAAATGGATGCCAATTTAATCCGTTACTACCTTTTTTTCTCTAAAAATGGCACGCGATACTAATGCAGCCGAAGTGTGGGCCTCCCTCTTCGACGGCGCTGCTTCAGGCGACACTGTCGCTCCAAGCTACTGACGGATTAGTAGCTTATTCACTATCAGTTCAGTTAGAAACAGTACCCCGTACTCCAGAACAGTTTAAGCTCCCGTACAAACATGAGGGAAATCGTACATTTACAAGCCGGTCAATGCGGAAACCAAGTAGGAGCTAAGGTCAGTTTTATTTTATTAAAGTTTTATTTATTATAACCTTAAGTAATTAATTTAACAGAATTCAATTTCGCATAATAGCCTTTGTGAGTTTACAAGGGTCTTTAAGGCATAATGAAATGATTTTTTTGTGTATGTACCTTATATATTTATTACAATTTGTAATTTCTATTACATTTTTTAACAATATGGTGTTCTAATCGTACAAAACAACAATTTCATATAAATCCAGTAATGCAAAAATACAATTTGCAATTGAACACGAAATGAATAATACAATTAATTTCTTAGACCTAACTTATTATAAATAAGAACATTACAATACTAACGGGGTGGGACAGAAAACATATCCTGGTTCCTACATCACTTTCATTTAAAATGTCCTTATATATTAGGCAAAAATCGTATAATACCCAATTAGGCCAGTCGTTATAGTATAGTACATATAGTCATATAATCATAGAGTACATTAATTTTTTTGTTGACAGAAGAACGTTAAGCGGTCCTCTGTGCCCCTCCTTCTTCACGCACCGCAAATTTACTTTATTTTATATTTAGACAAATTTTACTATAATGCGAAACATATACAAATTATACATATAACCTGCAACACGGTACAGTCACACAAATAATAAGTTATTTTAATTTCTTCACGCACTGCTAATTTACTTTAATTCATATCTGCTTAGACAAATTTTACTTTAATGCGAAACATACAGATTTCATACATAGAACCTGCAACACGATACAGTCACATAAATAACAAGTTATTTAAATTTTTTCTCGCACTGCAAATTTCTTTCATATCTGCGGAGTTAGATTCTCGATTTTTAATTTATTTTTTTGGGGCAACCCTGTAAAAATACCCACGCGCCGCCACTGTAAGTCACTGTATATCATATCATATAATGTATATGATATACATAATATCAATTAATAAAAATGTAGAATTACATTGTAAATATATTATTAATAGGCTAAATATATATTTCTCGTGGATATATATATATATATATATATATATATTTTGTGAAAAGTAATCTTGGGTTTGTATAAACCAAGATTACTTTTCACAAAATAAATATGAATAGCAAAGAATTTCAAAGCTAATATATATATATATATATATATATATATATATATATATATATATATATATATATATATATATATATATATATATATGTGTGTGTGTTTCGCTTTTTTGGAAAAAATTGCAGGCATACGGATGTCATTCTGTGCTTAAATTAAAGCTAATTACATTAGCTATATGTTCGAACTTTTTTCAACAAGCCAAAGGGGTGAGTTATGGGCCCAGTGCCTCATGTGCTCCATGTAGGCACATAATAAATGCGCGGGCGCAGAGAAAGATGAATAATTATGTGACTAGTGCAACTAGTCTATACAGAAGTTTTGTATTTTTAGTTTTTATTAATAAAAAAATCAACTTGTTCATAAATTTGTTAAGGTATTCCATATTTGCACCCTATTTTTTCGGAGGTAGATTTTGACATTTTCGGTATCAAGTATAGGTTATACTTGATTAAGGACACTTATTCTCAACTATTTTAGGGGTAGCCTCACCAAGTTTAGGTTTGCTTTACCTATTTGGTAAGAAGATATGTCTAATAAACAAAATGGTATGCCATATTTGCACCTTCTTCTTTATAATTGGGCAACAAAACACGTAATTATGAATTTTTCTTCTATGGGGTGCATGGTTTCCGTTTAGTTACGCATATGAATCAATACAATAATAACAATAATGTGTTTATTTTTCATTGTTTCAATACTAGTACATATAAATAGTACATATAAATAATAATAATAATAATAAAAAGGGGGGCCCTATTAATAAAATATTATCTTCCATGTAACCACCCCAATCAAAATAAAAATATCACTTACAAAAAAATTAAATAAGAATGATTGTAGGTAACTGTGTAAAATAAAAAGTCCAACGTTTACTAAAACTAACATTTACTAAATGACAATTAAATAATTTTGTGGCACTAAATGAGCGTTGAAACTGGGCAGAGCTATGTTTGAGAACACAGTGACGCGTGTGACTAAAAATGGTGATTTTTTACAAACTTATTAAATAACTACCTGGGTTATTGAAATTTAATTACTTTGAAAATCTGACAGGTCATGAACAATCAGCGCGTTCAGAAAGACTTCACCATTTGAATTTCTTGAAATATTCAGTAATTGTCACAATATATGCCAGTAGTTATACGGTGTCACAATACGAAATATAAGTTAATAATATTAGTGAGTCAGTTATTATTCATTTAATATCGGTGCTGAGAAAATCCAAACCTATACAGTTTTAGTTTCGTGTAAGATTTTTATAATAAAATATTGACATATTATTTAAAATATCTTAAATCGTGTCTAAGCAAACTCAAATTTTGATTGCTTAAAAAATTTTTTAGGTTAGGATCAACAGTAATTTTTCTTTTTATGCTTTGGATACTATCCATATTAATAATTCAGTTTCTGTCTCGTTTCATATTAAACCATGTACGGCATAAAATGTTAATTAAATCAGAAAAAAACAAATTGAAACAATGAAACTGCCGATATACCAAGTCCAAAATATTTATATTTTGTGCACAAGTACATATATATTTGAAGAATGGGCCATATTTCAGGAATAGTTTCCTTGGACGTCTACGTTAGTACAATTTTGCTTTTCTTATTTTGTTACTTTTTAATGTCTAATCTTTCATGTTTTCACATTTTTCTATTGTTTTCATTTTTCAGTTGTTATAAGAACCACATTGCTATATGTAATATCTTTTTAAATTAATAATTTATTTAACGTTATTTTTTCTAAAATGGTGCATTTTAGCGACATTCAACAAATATGCCTTTTTTAAAGCAAATCAAATGCTGTTTTCAAATAATTAATCATTTTCTAAAATATCTATCCTTAAAAGTATGGCCCATTCACTACACCCTATGCAATCTGTATAATATACCTCACCCATTCGGTTTCCAGATAATATATGTACCTACTGTAGCATATTCATATTATGTCATATTCAAAGATTATTCAAATTGCAAAGGAAAGAAACCGATTAAGTAATGATAACGAAATTAATTTATTAATATTGTATACAATAATTATTTAAAACATTTATAATTTTTTTACGTATAATGCAACAACAGCATGCATCACGCAGCAGCATGGTTATGATAATATCGATCGATGAAGGTAATAAATATTTATGAGGTAGGTCGAAATTCTTATTAACATTTCTCTTATCTGCCAGAGAAATTATGTTAGTGATAAAACATTATTATTACCATAATCCATGTGTTATGCTGGCTATTAATATACCATTCGCCATCAATGTTCCCAACAAGAACGGCAGTATTTTCCGTGTCCAGTCGAGTCTAAAAAACTTATTATAAGGCATGTTACAAACAATATTTTTTTGTTAATGCTCCCAAAAACATATTCAAACCTCTTGTTATATTTGATTAATGTGAACAGAGCAAATATTTCTCGCAAATACTGAACTTTTATTTACTGAATACTGAACTAACGGATTTTAATTATGCTACGAGGGCATCCAGATAGTTTAATGTAAACACAAAATAAATATTGACTCTATTTTTTATAAAATGCAGAAATCAGAAAATATTACTAAAACGAGGAGAAAATTGTGATAATTACTTCTTCCACTGGTCTTGTTAAATTTATGAAAAGGAATATTGGTTTGAACCATTAGGCTTGATTGCCTAACGGATCCTTAAAATTTGTCAAGGGAACTTTTTTTGGGATTGAGTACGAAAAAGAGTTTAGTGTCTCAAACGTGGCTCTCAAAAAATTTTTGCGTATACAAAACATGATTTTTCGGTGCGACAATATTAATTTGTCTCAGTCATTGATTAATGTACTTTAATCTCGTCTTCTGTTAAATTTTTAGTAGAGATCAATTTATTTGAATTATGTTAAATTGTAGGCTATTTATTATCGGATGTTGTAAGCTCAATCTCTGTTGTATTTCGTATTATATCAAGTCAACGACTTGAAAATTAAACACAAACATTTGTTAAAAAAATATTAATATCAAACATTTATTTGCCAAAATATATTATTAATTGCTTATTAATTCCGATTAAGGGAACCAGACTGAACATACTGGAATGCATGAATAGTAGTATTAGACGGATAAGCGCCACAGGCGAAACTTTTTTAAGTTAAGGCCAATGTAATTTTTACTTACAAATTTCTGGAACGTTTAACGCGATTGCCGGAAACTCATGACTGATAAGATAGCGTACTGGGCATTCTACAAGTATATTAAAACTTTCCCTTATTGTATTAGTTTTATGGTTAAGGTGTAACAGAAAGTGAAATTAAGAAAAAAGTATTTATTTTGGCATAGTTCAGTTCTATACATTAGGTAAAAAAGCATTACAGACAAATAAAATATATTTATGCCAACGAAGAAAGGAGGATTATTTTCTTTTTAGTTATACGGTAGTTCTTCCATATAATTAAAAAGTTTATATAACATAATCCTCCTTTCTTTTTGGCAATGATAATATTTACGAGATTTTCAATGCCGTTCATGTCCATGAGATTTGTCATAACCCCCTGCTC
Source organism: Tetropium fuscum (assembly GCA_964058915.1). Taxonomy (NCBI): domain Eukaryota; kingdom Metazoa; phylum Arthropoda; class Insecta; order Coleoptera; family Cerambycidae; genus Tetropium; species Tetropium fuscum. The sequence goes on along the minus strand of CAXKVY010007329.1, from coordinate 14,850 downwards.
TATAATCATGAGGGCGCATAATGTTATGCATCTTAGATCTTGCCTCTTACTGTATGTTCAGGATGTCTATTATTTATGATTATTATGAATTAGAATTGATGGTTTATGGAGAAAATCGGTTTACATATCTGGATAAAAAAGGGCTTGTGTCCCCACCAGGCCCCCGACGCGACGTGCCGCCCTTGGTAGTTGTAAATGAGTCAACATTTCGGGTGCCAAGCTATTTAATAATAGATTTACTTATCGTTGCACATATCAAGGTTAATAACACTGGTATTAATGTTTCCTAGATGTTTATATTATTTCATGTTATTATTTTACTCCGAACATGATTAATTTGACAATCAATTGTTTATATTTTATGGCTTTTAGCGCTAATATTTTAATAAAAATGCGTTATCTTTATGGTGCGTATGTAAATATTATATTCTACTATGGTATTGAAAAATATGAATTAGGATGGATCTGATACACAATTTTCTTTATAACTTAGTACATGAAAATCATACCAAACAACGGGTGTTGCCTTGTATAAAATGAGGTAGTTGTGTTTATCCTAGTTAAGTTTTCCACCTCGAAAGCCCTTTCGTACTTTTTTCAGTTTTTGTCAATTTTTAACACCAAAGACCTGTGTTACGCCAAAAGTCACTATGTACATTTTTTGAGTAGACTAAATTTGCAACAAACTTAAAAGAATTTGGTCTCAGTAGACCAAATGGTTTCTAAAATACAGCTGGTCAATGATTTCCCAATTTTTTTTAAGTATTCATCGATATTGACCAATAAGGACCCATTTTTCGGCAGAAGTCATCATATACGTTATTAAAGTACACTAAATTGGCAAGACCAATGTGGCCAATATAGATTTCTACTAATCGCTTAAAATATTAATTGTTTATCAACCACCCTTTCAACAAACAGACAAAGAACAACATTATCTTTAAAAAGTGTGACAGGAAAACCTCAGATGTCATCTACTCGACGATTTCCTTCACACACGAAGAACAACCTGTAATTGTCCCTCCACGCCTTCAGTGGTTGTCATACAAACTCATCACTTTTTGGCCGAGGAAAAAGAAAATTTCATTGACACTGAAAAGACGGCGACGCGACGCTTCTAACAAAACGCCTCAATGCCACACCTGTGCAGGTAGGCGAAGCAGGAGACAGCTTCTTGAGTGAATCTCAAAATCTTCACGAGGGCGGCAGCTAAGTCCAACATGAACATCTAGGTGGCCTCCAACCAGGGATGCTGAAAGATTTCACTCTCTGCGAACATACCACCAAGAAGTTTGTTTTGCCGGTATTGATTTTATTTCTGCTTCAGACCACTCTATTTCTGTCTATCCATACTGTTGAAGGCTATGGAAGGGTTAAGCAGTTGTGATTACGGGAAAGCAGTACTTAAATATTCGGCTGTTTGCAACCACTGCAGCGGCCAGTCCTGCGAGAACATACTACATCTGATGTGTGACGACATTGATGATCCATTCATCGATGATCATTAGATGATGATTTCAACCTGCCTAAGCAGGTCCATGAAGCAGATACCGAAGCAAGCTGCCTCCAGAAGATGTGCTGTGGATTTAGATCAAAGATGTACAAGAAATTCGAGTAATAACAATTTCCTGCACAATAAATTATATACAATGAGGTGTTTCATGATACTACATACATTTTAAATATTAATGTTTTAAGTACTTAAGTGTTTTTTGAAGTGAATAGCCGCATGAGAGTGAATTTTCAAGGTCGCGTCACGACACATCTTATAACATTTTCGCCTCGCAAGTGAAAAAGCATATGACGGATATGAGGAAGAGAGAGAGAAACAGAGATATCAAATGCAACTTTGTGTGTTCTAAGCGGAAAGCAATTTTGATATAATTTATAAACGGCCGTGAGAGAATTGGAATTAACCAGAATATAATATTACTTATGCATATCCTGCTGGATATATCTGGATTGGGCTTTCGATTCTGATCCAAATGGATGATGATATTTTTGCGGAGGATCTTGACAAATAGACAAATCATAAATAATAAGAAGGGGAAGAAAAAAATGGACCAAAAATGGATCGGTAAGATCCGGATTATTAATCTACAAATTACGGTCGTAACTTCCTTTTAGCTCCCGGTCTATTGATAGATTTTTAAATTAGTCCTCTCAGCGGAATGCATCTTTTAGTATCGTTAAAAATTAATCAAATTATGTATTTTATGACAGGCGATGGGTATATCTGAACCTGAACAGTTGCCGATTAGGGAATCAAAGTAAGGGAAAAATGATACGTTCTAGTAAGGTGGTTAAAAAAAATACTATTACGTATTTCCATTGAGTGAGACTCCCTCAACGGTATTTGTTAGCGATTTACACTTATTGGAATTAATGCAAGTACAGAAGTTTTGAAATTTTCCCACCACTTAGGTTCATAGTTCTAAATATATCGATATGGTAGTGGCCATAAAATAAATTACCTCGTTTTAACGAAGGCAGCGTAAATGTCACTAGGTTCTAAAATTTCAATATAACTATGGTGACTATTTGTCATAGTCTGCCTGGCGTTTAAAGTGCGGTATGAAACCAATCCATCTCAAAACAGACATAAACACCAAATTAAACTTACAAAGAAGCAATGTTGCACCGCAAACCATAAATGCTGTGTACCAGCAAGAGGCATGAGAGCTAGTTTGTTTGCCTTATTAGCTTTCAAGTTATTACTCATGTTGATTTTGAATTCACATCTGTTTCATGTCTAAATTAGCCCATATGTGACTCAGTTTTATTATTAGATAAATGTGAAATGTGATAAGAATTATTCTAATCATGTTCTTTCTTGCAATGAATGTTGTACCAGTGTAGCCATTATTTTCTAAAATTACTTTTCAAAAATGACCTGGATTTTAACTACAACCATGTCAATGGTGTAACAAAATATATAACAAAAATTATGGTCCTCACGCTTTTTTCTCAGGTTTCTTATTAACTGCTGTGAAGTACAGGATATATAACTCCATGTATGTATCCTATAACTTGAACAAGTTTCAAAACAGCGTGCAAAAAAATTTGAATCATTTAAACATAAATTTTTCATCATAGTACTTTTAGAACTGTAGTGCTAGTAAGTTTTATAAATAAAATAGCGGTATTCTAAGTTGAATTAAATATTTTTTAAAAAATATATGTAAACATTCATATAAACATATAACATTGATAGTCTCGATAAGTTGCAGCAGATCAAAGCTGGTTAGCTACTAACTTTGGATCAGAAGGATATCTGAAGAGAGTTTAAGATTCTTTAAGTTGTAGAAATATGTGACAGAATTTGAATTTCAAGCAACCAACCAACCATATCAAATTTGATTCAACACTTCTTCGACTACTTATTACAAAATAAATTAGCCCAGTCGATAGGTGTTCGATGTTCGCATAAAGAGCGGAAATTTTGCAGTGACATGCCAAATGTGTATCTTCGTGTCATAAATTAAATTGTCAAGAGTGCGAAAATAGTTATTTATGCAATAAGTGCAAAAGTAAAAGTTTATTGGACGCGATTTGAAATTGTCCAACGAGGGCATCAGGCCGAGTGGGACAACACGTCGAGTGCAATAAACACTTTTTATACGAGTTGCATACAATATTTTTTTACGTCCACTGACGTCCACTGAAGACACAAATTAAAACTTTGAATTGAGTCTGTTTGTTTGATTAGCTGTGCTGGTATCTTATCTGCTTCTTCTACTCAACCAATATAATCATAATATGCTAAGGTAATATTAACATTGCTATAAACATCGTATTGCGAGAAGAATTGCTCATCATAAATCGTATATCCCCTTGGTGTTTTCGAAAAAGAAATGAACCTTAATACAGCTTAATACAAAATACAGCTTAATATTATAGGACTCGATAACTTCTGTAAATTTTCTGGATTTTTGTTGCTATTATTTGTTTAGTATTAATAATCTTTTGATGGTGATAAACTGATCTGTAATCTGTAATCTGTAATTTGACCGTGCGGATCAGAGATCCGCTAAACTTGGGCTCCATTGGGCCCCTTGTGCTTCCTCCGTGAGGGAACTGTCTCCCTAGGCCATCGACCAGCCTAGTGTTGTACAAAAGGTGATGAAGTTGCCTAGGGGCATTTCCCTTAAATTGGCCATAGAAGGCCAACGTTCCCTCAATATGAATTCTCCGGTCGATGACGTGGCGGTACATTCACAAAGTACATGCTCGACCGTTTATGTTATACCTGCGAGTTCTGTTTGTACTACACTGGCATTTTTATCCATAGTCCAGTTGCATCGGAGTCGCAGATTTCTGGTCCTGCAATTCAGAGCCTGCTCCTTCCTTCTTCTTTGATACGTCTGTGAACACATTGTTTACACCTTCAACGCCGGTCTCATCTTCACCAGTAGTTTGTATGGTGTAAGGTTTATCAAAGAGAAGCCGAGGCGGAATACCGTCTGCACATGCCTGTAAAAGAGCCTCAGCCTCAGCCTCAGTCCACAGACAGCTTCTGGTTTGACCAAAGCTTGAGTTTGGTAGTATACCAATCGATTTGAGGCAAGTCATGGTAGTCAAAGCCACTTCTTCTAGATGTAAATCTAGCGATGGAAGACACAGCATTACCTCCATTGTTCTCGTTGGTGTTGTTCGCACAGCTCCGGTTATGCTCAGACAGGCAACTCTTTGTACCTGGCATAGCTTGAGTTTTGCTATTATTTATTGACTCTTGGGCCACCAAAAAATAGCTCCATAGGCCATCATTGGTCTTATGATAGCAGTGTGTATCCACAGGACCACCCTGGGTTTTATTCCTGAGGTTTTCCCTATGGTTCTGTGACACTGCTCATATGATATGTAGGCCTTATTTATTCTTCTTTCGAGGTGAAGATTCCAGTTTAGTTTGGCATCGAGTGTTACCCCTAAGTATTTCACCTGTGGTGCAAAATTTATGCTGTGTTTAGGAGAACGGGTTTTCTTGGCTCCAGTTTTCTTTTCCTGAAGAAGAGTACCATTTCCGTCTTCCTGGGGTTGACGGATAGGGCATGCTCCTCACACCAATTTTCGATTATTCTTAGGGCCATCTGCATTATCTGGCAGAGGGCAGCTTTGAGGGCATTAAGCAGTAGGTCATCGCGTATGCAATTGTGTAGAATCCTTCCACGTTGAGGTGGTTTAGAAGGCTGTCGAGAAATGGTAAAATGATGATGATGACAAAAAAATACACCGCCGAAAGTGTTTAAAAATCATATAATATTGAGGGTGTAAAATTATCTTAACTCTTTAAAAAATACCATTAAAAATGCCTCATCAAACCTCTAATTTTTTCAAAAATTTGTGATACCTTATACATGTTGGGTCGCAAAAGACTCTCTTCCTGCTTTGTTCTTACCCCGATGAACCTCATCTCGCGAGCTCCGTTATCCTGAGCTATAATGCTCATCCTACCATACCAACCTGAATGCCGCTTAGCCGGGCTCTAGCAAGCCCGGCGAGAGGCAGAAATATCATACACCGGACACGACACCCACGAAGGTAATACATACCGGCGAAGAAGTCAAGAGCGCCAGAAGCAAGGTTCTGCCGGTGGGGCCCATCAGCCAGGACCGGGGGAGGTTGCATAACTTCTCGTAACACTGATCACATTTGTGGAGAGGGTTACGCGAAATACGCGGCCTACCCCTTACGAGGCGGTCTCGGCCTACATAGATACTAGGGGTAAAGAGCGATGGTACCGCTCGGCCCCCTCCTATCGAGGTCACATCTTTAGCCAAGAATATTGGCGCACCCCGATGAAGTCACACTGACAAATGAGATACCTCATAAATATACTAAATCCTACTAAAGCATCAAAAGCATACATCATTAGTTTGATCTACACACTTAAAACGTTGACAGCCTACATTGCTACTAAAAAGTAGCATGCAATTATAAGTGCATTTTATCATTTTCAAGTGTACAAAGGAACAAAGAGGCATATTTTAGATAAGCTGTGTCGGTGGCCAAGGCGATTATACTCGTATATAAATCAGTTTGTTTTCTTTTTGTATAAGCGGAAATAGAATGACAAGCTGGATAAGTACTGTTTTATACTATTTTAAACGCCTAGGGACAAATTCGAAATATTTTAGGCAGACGAAGTGCATTTGTAGACGTTTATATTTATCTTGACGTGAGGACAGGAGAAACGTCTTGTGTATTCTGTAGATATGATACATGACGGTGCCCGGTGGAGTGCTACATTGCTTGATGTTCAAATATCACAAGACACGCTTTTAATTTAATTACATGCTCATATTCGTAGACCTTTCTCATACTTTTCCTATAAAATCTTAACTAGGTGTTAACTATATAATATTTAGTGACTCATACAATTATCTTGAAAAGTTGAATAAGTTATCTTCTCCATAATATGCACACGTTTCCACGCCACCTGTCAGGGGCGTAGCCAGGATATTTTTTGGGCGGTGTTCTAGGTAAATCGTACAAGAAAAATGCGAACATTTTTGTTTTCCGATTGTTCTAAAATTGAGTTTTTTAGATTTTGAGCTAAAAATGGAAAACTGTAAACATTTAATTCGGTAATCAGTTTTTATTTTTGTTGATATTTCACAGGCAAGTACATTATACAATCCATTTTTAAGGCTTTATTGCACACGTCTTACAATACCTAACAAAAAATGTAAAATATAACATAAACTAAATTAAATAAAAAATCTGCTTTAACATAAAAAAATTAAAATAATATATCTATTAACAAACATACGGTATACTTATATATACAGAAACACATAAAAACAGAAAAAAAGTAAGTTATTTTAGTTTTACGAAATCAAATCTGTCTGATTCTAGCTGAAAATCTTTCATTCAACACATCTTCATTTTGTATAGGTATTTGCCTATGTACAGTACATTCATAAGCGCTAGACCATTCATGCGGTCCTTACGGCTTTTAAGATATCTTCATCTATGTGATTAGAGCACTATTCTTTGATTGATACATAATCTTCTTCTGTAAAATTATGTTCCACGCAGTTGTTAGGAAGAAGTTCTTGTAGAGATGAGATTTTATTTTATGGGCTGTAAACCTTGAATAGAGTTGGTCCAAAAAGTCGTAAAAAAATGGCATATATAATGGCGATCGCTATGCGATAATAATCTTCTGGGAAATCTACAAGAACGTTACACCGTTGCGTTTGTCTGGTACCTAATTTTGGCGCTTTCATTTCTCCATTTATAGGGTTCAAAATTGTTACAGATTCACGAAAATGTTTTGCCGCATATCATTGATTACGTTGTTAATATTTCCCACAAGATTCATAGCCTGAATCAAATCACAATTTACAGTCAGTAGCATTTTATATAAATGAAGAGTATGTTTAAATATCACTTGGGCGATGCAAATACAAATGACTAATTCTAGGGCAATGATGGATTTTAAAAATTGATCTGCTACCGTTGCTCTTCAAAGGCTTCCACAATAGGTACAATGATCTACTTAAATCTCAAAAGATCATCATGATTTTGAACAAATCTTGTCTCACACATAGAAATCAATTTATTCCATCGTACTTGTGGTAAACATTTTTTATTTTCTCTTTCGAAATGTGGGTCCTTTTGATGGATACATTTACAAATGCAACTACAGATTTTATGGTTCCAAAACAATTTCGTATATGTTGAACCTGATACCGATAACGGCCTGAACACCTTCTTGTCCAAACATGTAGGAGCAATTAATATTTAAAAAACTTATTTAATGTTTCCAATATTATATTAGCTATGCTTTCCCCCGTGGTTTCTATTCTATTCTAGAGGCACATATCCTAGAAAATCCTCACGTAATACAAAATTATTTACCTCTTGTTAAATATAACGGATGCAAAGTGTAGTCTGTTCTACTCCTGAAATATCGGTCGTTTCATCAGCTAATACCGAAAAACATTTGGCAGCACTTATTTTTTCACACAGACAATTTTGAATAATTTCTCCACAAATGCTTATTAGTTCATTTTGTATGGGAGGACTTGTGTACATAGCATTACTAATACAATATTTAGTGGTGGAATGATCTTTATACTTTTCTATGGCTTAATGCCATTTGTTAAACGACACAGCGACAAACGGCAGTAACCTCGGATTTTGACTTGAATCACAAGTAGGTGAAAAAACAACACAAAACTTACATAACATCAACAAATACAAAACGCCAACATTATAAATGTAAACTTGTTTGGCGGTGTCAGTCACAGGAATCTGCTATAATTTTGAACTGTTAGGATTATCAGTATCCTCTTCGACTTATTCCCTCATGTTATTGGGTGTAAAAAAGCGTGTGATTTTGGCATTTTGAAAAGAGCAGAGAAACTTTTAGATGCATATATTTCTGATAGCTGTTGAGCTTTCACAGGTTTTAAAAAATATTTTTTTCGGTTGGAATTCGGACTTTACTCAGGGTATTATGGGCATTTAAAATGAGGGACTGGGTTTCTTTTGTGTTTATATTCTCAGAATCGATCAATTTTTACGTATAAGTTACATAGACCAATATTTTTACTTGTATTAAGGGTCCAATGATGTATATAGGCGACATACTCGTGCATATTATGGAGAACACATATTTTCAACTTTTTGAATCGCTATATCTCATAACTGGTTTACTCAGGAACAAAAGTGTAAGAACAATAGATAATTACATGATCTACAATTTTTCTCTCCTACACCTATTTTTATGATAAAACTTGAAACTGAAAAATTCAAGCACTCATATTGGTAAACTTTGACCTTGCAGATGTGGGGCGATGGGGACTTTTCACATTTCATTTATGATGGAATTATTGTAACCCCTATTTTTTGAGCCTACATTGACCGGGTTATATGCTCTGTTTTTATCTTCCAAGAATTGCACCGAAAATTCGAATTATGACCTAGATTTCTATGACTTTTTTCGCCATTTAGAATTCCATTTACCTCTTAAACTACTTAGTCGCTGGCCATACAGAATATGACTAATTAATTGTTTCCATATAAATACCTGAACTAAAAGTCGGCAACAGTATCTGTTAGAAAGAAATAGTGATCTGGCAAGCACAAATAATAAAGTAGTTAATTGCGGTACAAAAGATTTAAGTGCGCAACCAGCAGACCATAAATACTAAATTGGAGACCGCAACCTGACCTCCACTTTATAAACTGCTCTGTGATTTTACAGCTGAATGTATTTCTATAAAAAAAAATAAGAGCTACATACAAGTGCTGCAGCAGTATACCGTTTAAAATCATCTGTTCTGTTCTTTCTAAATTGAAGTCATCGGTGCAAAATAATAAAAGACTGGATTTTTTGTGACTATTCAATATAAGCTTATAAAATCCATATTTTGGTCGCACCTAATTTTACTAGATATAGCCAGTTTCAATTTTTTAAATATTTTTCATTCTATTGTAGAGAAGGCAAAATAAGCATCGTGGTGTTAAAATTTTTGTTTTCTCTACAATTTCATCAAAAGTTGATTCGATAATGGTTTTCAGCTTCACAATTTGTTCCGATAGAAAATAATTTTTTAATTAATTTAAAAATCTATAGATTAGGGTTGTGACCGGCCCATTCGCCATTTCTTCTAGTATATCTGCTGAATTCTTCGGTATATCTTCGGAATCTAAGGTCCAATGCCAATAAAACTCAATTGAGACCCTCTTGAAAACACCCCTTTACCAATAAAAGAAGAATTATTAACATTGATTAATAAATAAACGGAGTTCTGAGGTATCATACTAAAAAAACATATAGTCGAATTGAGAACCTCCTCATTTTTTGAAGTCTGTTAAAAACGATTAGAGATGCGAAACCTCATGTTTCATCTCATATGATCGATAACTCGGATAATAAATCTAAATCTCGTTTGGATTATTGTCAATTAGGAAACACCGAGTAAGAATTATACTAATAAATCTACACTATCGCGTAACGAATTTAACTTATTTCTTCAATAGCCAATTTTGTTCTTAATTCCATTGATTCGTCTAATATTGATAATATACTATTAATACATAATCAACCTAAAGCTTCGTCTTTTTTTATGTCACCAAATTCTAGAGACTGGTATTCGTCAGTCCATTTTGCATCTAAAAAATACAAATTGTCCAGACTATGGACTAAATAGCCGTATTATAAAAGCGTCCCTGTAGTTACTTCTAAAATTACAAAAATGTTGCCCAGTCATAAAAAAGGTCAATACGATAAAGCAGACAACTTTCAACCTATTACGATTGTAACAATATTCTCAAAAATATTTGAACATTATAATAAAAGAAAAACTACTTTCATATTTAGAGAATAAATCTATCTTGTCCCCATTACAATTTGGATATAGGAGGGGCTTTTCCACTATCAAGGTTCTTCTAACCGTTATAGATGACATGGTGGAGGCCATTGATGAAGGTACCGCAATGCACGCTACATTGTGTGGCCTTACTAAACCGTTTGAGTGCGTTCATATTGACGTATTGTTGCAAAAACTTAAGTATTCGCAATAATACGTTAAATCTTCTTGGCTCTTATCTGACTGGTAGACAGCAGTATGTCAGTGTTGACAATACCAAATCTCATATGCTTTGATGGAATGCCTCCAGGATTCGTATTAAGACCGCCACTGTTTCTTATTTATATCAATGCTCTTCCAGTCAATATCCAACATAGCAAATGTATCCTATTTTCTGATGATAACACCTTGTTAACCCGAGGTGACGTTAACTTGAGTAATCTAGTGCAGCTGCAGCTTGGTTTTTAATATATTAAATTTCTAATATATTAAAACCTAGTGTGTCTAAAATAAAAAACAAACCTTTGTCTCAGGTCATAAATGGTCACAATCCAAAACAGTGTCTTTACTTGGCGTTACACTTGATACTAGTTTCAACTGGGCATCTCACATTGATAATAGTGGGTTAATTTTCTATCGATATGATGTATTCTAGGCATTTATCCGCTTGTGGTATCTGGTTTTCGTTTAATGCAATGGCTGGATAGTCTCCCATCAGCATACTAAAGGTGATGTGGGTAGATTTTATTTTATTCGTCATCATTAAATCAATTCCTCAAGTTGATGCAGGGGGTTTTTGAGATATCTGATTGCTAATCTCTGGGTGTGTAATCTCTGGATATGTTGCTGCATTGTTTCAACATCTTCTGGTAGGTCAGCTATGAATATTGACCCGACCATGTAAGACGGTCGGGTTTTTTCCTAGTCTTGGAACAAATAATATTTGACCAACTTTCCATTGATTGGAAAAATATTCCCTCCTTAGTATGGCGTTAAGTAATGATTGCATAATTGATTTGAGTCCCTTTATTTTGCCTGTAAATCAATTTCAGGATTTATGTATTTTTGAATCATCGTTTTATTCCCATTTTTATATACATGTAAGAACTAGCATTGCGACTACTTGCTTATATCGGAATAAGTTGTTATTAGTCTGGCAATAATTTAATAAAATTATATTAATAGTAGTATTAAGTGTTTACTTTATCTAAATTTGCTGCTTTAACTTATATAGGTACTTATTATATAAATATAATATTTAATTTCCGTTACTATATCAATGTACAATTTCATATACTTAAGTATCTACAATAAATTATTATTTCAATTCGAATACGTAGGTACATTTATGGTCCTTGATTTCCAGGAACAGAAATGTATCGATCATATATTTATTTGATATCTAAAAATAACACTATATAATACATGTTCTTCGATATCATCTTTTCGTCTATGTTTCATATTAATATGTATAATATTCCAAGCGCTTTCTTTGTTAATGGTAGATGCTAATAATCAATAGCGTCAACCCCTAGAATGTCAAGTTGTATAAAAATAACTTAATAGTTTTGGTCAATGAACTTTTTAACAAAATAAAGGAAATTATGTTTGCTCTATTAATCAATCATTTCAAATAAATACTTTGCCGTTTTATATCAACTATTAAATCGTTGCCTACTCTCATAATGGATATTAAAAAACAGTTTTAACTTTTGAACAATGTTCTTCAACAAACTTTATCGCTATTCATCAATCAACGTTATATAAATTTAACTATGCCATTTTTTTGATACTGAGATGTATCACCACTTGGATGCATTTGTGAAAGTATATGAATAAAGAGATTCTTTAGTATATTGATGCATTAAGAAATTAATATATATATATATATATATATATATATATATATATATATATATATATATATATATATATATATATATATATATATATATATATATATATATATATATATATATATATATATATATATATATATATATATATATATATATATATATATTAATTTCTTAATGCATCAATATACTAAAGAAGTTCTTTGTTATTCATATTTGTTTTGTGAAAAGTAACATTGGGTTTGTAGCATTTCATTACATAGAGAAATATGCAAATAGACGAATAATAAGGAAGGCACACTTACCAGTTGTATATCTGGACATACACACGGAAACGAACCACTTAGAAGTTGTACAAGTTCTTTCACCTTCATTGAGGATCTTCAGAGTGATGTACGATTTGTTTCATTGATCATTTATACTTGAATTTAAAATATTAATAACTCCAACACTTGCAGTGACATTTTATGACATCAGTTTTTGACGGAACTCAAATTCTTAGAATTCACAAACCTAGTCTAGTATATATATATATATATATATATATATATATATATATATATATATATATATATATATATATATATATATATATATATATATAAGCATTAGGCATACAGTTATCCAGAAGATGTTAAACTTTGAAATGCATAAATCTTGTAGAACCTTTTAAAACAACATATGCTAGAAAAGAAAGATATCTATATGCTAGAAAATATTGAATTATATATACAATAGAATTATGAAGCATTCAAAGAGGGAGTGATACAGAAATTGCTTGCTTAGTCAAAACTAAAATCATTTGTTGGTCTTATTGGTATTAATTGTTTTTTCGAAAATTCGACGGATGCATTCTGCACCCCTTATTGGGCCATTCGTTGACTGAACTGTATTGGCAGGATCGCGGGATCTGATTTCCTCTATATCAGGGACGTATTTAAGATTCAATGTTAGAGGAGGCTACTTTGGGGCCATATATTTTTAGATGGGGCGTCAGTTAAAATAGAGCAAATAATGTTTTATGAGTTTACAGGGCAAACGCAAATTATTACAAAGGTTTTCCAATTGGTATGGTATTTGGAAGTAATAAGAGGGCACATTGTAATTTTCAGGGGAGGCCATGGCCCCCTCGGGATACGTCCCTGCTAAATATACCATCTTCCACTGCGCGTCTCTCTCGCATATTGACTACAAATTGGGTCCGCCGCATGCTGCAGTTAATATACATTCGTGCATATACATATCTTATACCGTGGTCATAATAACATGCTCTTTTTGAGAATCCATGTTATAATATGCTTTTAGATCTAGATGCAAAATCAAAGAGCACAGAGCTAATGACAATACACGGACAGAAACTTTAATACAGACACACGTACTTCACGGCGACTTTTAAATACCATAATTAACAACGTAATGGATCTTATAACGCATAATTAATTCCTATTATTACTGCCCTAAACAGGCCTATAATGTTCTTACAAAGAACCATGAACGTGAATATGGATATATAAATGTTTAATGGCCTTTGCATGTACATCAGTTCGGACCCTCATATTTTCCAGATACCGAGTTATCGTGATTGTACAGTAACAATGTTCCCTCATATAAATAATAATAGTGGCATGACTACGATATAATAATACAGCCTATACTGCATTTAGATAAAGTCTAGTTGGACGTTACTTTTATCTATAAGCTAGTTTTTTTTTGTTATCTATATGTTATTGTATTTATTATCTATAAGCTAGTTTTGAATATTTAGTGGAGTAAAACGGATGAAAGGAATATAAAACGTTGAATGTCTTATTTCACTATGATAACGAAATAAGTTTCTTATATCAACATAGGTTTGCTAAATGATTTCTACCAGAGATATTTTCAGTTTTCCATGAATTTAGTAACATTTTTAACATTTCCATTTCTTATATAATAATGTAAAATCAGATTCTTAGAATAGGGAATTAAATGTTAAATCATAAAATACCTATATGCCAGTGGCGGCTCGTAGATATTTTGATTGGGTAGACACAGAAGTACGATAGGGGTAAAGAACCAATAAAATGCAGGCATATTTTTTAGCTCAAAGTCAGTTAGATTTTCAAGGGGTAGTCAATGATTTAAGAAATTTTGTATTTTGTTACCTACCCTTTTTCTTTTCAACTTGGATATTTTAATGACATTTTGTGAATAATCTTTGGACGCTTCATGTTTTTGACGCTCGATGACAATTTTTTTAAATCAAAATATCCCTGACAGCCGAATATTCTGCCTCAAATTAAACAAAAGTAGACATGACAACAAAACAATTTATATTAAAAATACTACCACAAAACCACTTGATCGCATACCAAAAAATATTAAAATGTGAAAATTACTGACTGTGTTCCTTGTACGTTGACAAAATATTAATTTTTGATAAAGGCCAGCAGCCCATCGAAATAATTTCTGAACAGAGAATGTTGTTTCTAGTATACCTACTGCAGACGAAATCATGTGGTACATCCATGGCTAACGAAATTTGTAAATATCTCTTCGTAGTCCGCATAAACAAATAAATTAGATTTCAACACCTACGCTTATTTTCAAATCAATTTTATAATTTATTATTTCCCAAATTCCCGACCGGCGCTGCAGCACTTACTTAATTGTTCTTTAAGGCCATTTACACC
>CAXKVY010007328.1:0-18024 GCA_964058915.1 Tetropium fuscum | reverse complement strand
AAGCGACGCACCGTTTTCGAATTATAAGTAGATAAATTAAAAAATATCTTCCTGTCCCTCTCTCCCATAAAGCGGACGGGCTAGGGTCGGGTACTTAATATATTTATGTCCTAACAACTAACCCTAATACATTCCTGAAGCGAAAATTTCCCTCCTTCCATGCACTCTACCTCTACAACCCCTTTTTGGTGATTTACTGACCAGACTATATAGTTAAATATAGTGCAATACATTTTATTATTATTTATTATAGATATTATAAAGATATGTATATTTAATACCAACCACTTTAGATTTTTTTTCCTATGTAATAGGTGAATCGAATATTATAATACATACAGTATTATAATTTACTTTGATAATAATTTTACATAATTAACAAGTTGTACTTATACATAAATATAAACATAATGCATGTTATTTTTAGGGAGATGATGATACTAGTAAACTAATTATTTGTATAAAAGGAAAACAAGATGATGACCGTGGTGATGTACAGATAGTAATACGTCAGTGCTCCGGATCCAAACTTAGTAGTGATCATTCAACAGACTTGGGTAGTGGTACTGTACCTGAATCCAAAAGCGGCGATATATTACATGATAAATATAAAATAAAAGGCCAGTCAAGTGTTAAATCAGGTCTAAATGCAGACCAACCACGAACTACTGTCTGTGATAATAAGGCTCTTAATATAAACATCACAACAGAAAATATTAATAGTAAAAGTAATGAAAAATCCAATATACCACATTCTCGCTCAAGATATGAACATGGAAAACCAGGAATTAATATAATATTTGATCCAGATGATCCATCTAAATCAATAATAGAACCTTCTCAATGTATTAGTAAAACTGGTAAATATTCATCTAAAATTGAAATAAATTTGAAGGTGAAAGAACCAAATGTAGGTTCATCAACAAAAACTTCCAAAGATATTAGAAAAGCTAATTCTAATAAGGATAATACTACAACAAGCA
Source organism: Tetropium fuscum (assembly GCA_964058915.1). NCBI lineage: Eukaryota > Metazoa > Arthropoda > Insecta > Coleoptera > Cerambycidae > Tetropium > Tetropium fuscum. The sequence continues at coordinate 17,041 of CAXKVY010007328.1, read as the reverse complement.
GTAAAAGTTTAATACGTAAAATACCTATGATATGTAAAAAATCAGACAGCAAAAGTATTTCCAAGATTAAACTATACGAGACTACTAATTTGTGTTTCGCCACAGAAGATGGGCAAGAGTTAATTATATCCTTAACAGTTAAACCGAAAACACGAAAGCCTACACATAAGATTAGTCTACATGATATATTTAGTGAATCTTTAACAAAAATTTGCACACATAAAAAAGACTTGGAAAGAAATAAATATTGTTCTGATCGTGATTTTGAAAACCAATATCAACAATTCTCAAGTAATATCGTGAAACAACCAGATTGCATTATACCTTTATCACGAACCAAAATATGTTCTTCTTTGGAATTTGACGTCACTCTAATGGAATCAAGGATGAAGTCTGATGGAATAAAGCATATGAATCCAAATATAGTAGTACGGTTGCAAGAACTAGGTGTTAATAATTTATTGAGGGCCTGCAGACCTGCTAAATGTGGAAGGGCAGCAGTCTTAAATGAAAAATTGCGTAAAGGTCTCCCATATGCAGCGAGTTTGAAATCCCTTCCTTTGGAAGAAGCTGATGCAGACGTTATTGACCAATCCCTATATATGAGCTTGAATAAGAGCAAGCATTCTGCAAGTGGTATTAATGATCAATTTAAAAAAATGTCATACTTTACGCAAATAAATAGTAATGCGATGTATACTAAACATATGCAAATAGGCTTTATAACAGTGTGCGGATTAAATATGCAACCAAAAAAAGAAATGTGTCTGAAACATAATACCTTGCAAAAAAAATTTAGCTTTTACATAAACTTACTTCATGATACTGAAAATATAGTTAAGGAATATACATATGACGTACGATTTTTTGAAATAAAAAAGTACAGTACTTCTAAGCTCAAGAATCCTAACAACGCATTGCAGACTAATCAGGCATATACTAAAGAAAATAATGAGATGAAATATAAATTGTTACATTGTACAAAAACACAAAATCCACGTGACAGATTTAAATTCAATCAGAAAATATCTCAAAGGATTCACACAGAAATAGGAATAACGAAAGAGGCCAACTTAAATTTGTGTACACGATTGACAAGAGATGTCAATAAATCTAGATTAAATAATACACCATCACAATATTTTGATGCTAACATAGAACGTGTTTCCAATCCACCAAATCAACCTGAATGCATCAATAACACAAATCAAATTTCACAGCACCGAAAACAAACACCATGTCCGTCAAATTCAGAGAAGGGTAAAACTGCCAGTAGAATTCCTGTAGAGAAGGGTAAAACTGCCAGTAGAATTCCTGTTTATAGATACAATACCAGGGAAAATATTAAAGAGAAGAAAAATTTGCAAGCTGGACCTTATATTGCTGGAATAAGTTTGCAGCCATTACCTAGGGAAGAAAACAATGTAGGTAAAGGTAATTAATATTGTTTCACGATTATAAGATTGATTCTTTTCAAATATTTTGGTGTATTGTATTGTATATAAACTTACAAAAAAATATATACAAACAAAATCGATGAATGAGAAAGAAACATATTGCGAAACGCAATGCTACCACATTTAGACGAAGTCTAGCTTACAGCTACTCATACTTAACCAAATGAGCCATATTTACATTTCAAAGTTTAATATACCAGTAGCTTCAAAAATAAGTCGTTTCAAAAAAGAAGTACAACAACGTAAACTAATTATAGTAACATTAACTGTTAACTTAAGAATGTTTAGCAGTTAGACAGGGAGGTGCGGATAATGAACACGTAAATACTGCACTATTATTTGCTGAATAAATATTTTTAAAATTCATATTTAAATTTGTTATATATATATATATATATATATATATATATATATATATATATATATATATATATATATATATATATATATATATATATATATATATATATATATATATATATATAAAGGGTCCGCCAATAAGCGCGCTCGATCTTTAAAATGAAATAAAGCAAGTTGTGTGAGAGGTATAAATGAAATTTATTTTTTGTTTGAAAGAGTATTCGAAGGCATTATGTATGGAAAATAATATCGGTCAAATGTCCACCTCGGCTTCGCTGGGTGGCGCGCATACGAGAAGTCCAATTTTCAATGACTCTGGCGCACAAATCGGGCTGTATTTCATCGATGGCGTGGCGTATGTTGACTTTGAGGGCATCAGTGTTTTGTGGTTGGTTTGCGTAGACCTGTGATTTAAGAAAACCCCACAAGAAATAGTCTAGTGGGGTTAAATCGCACGATCTCGGTGGCCAGTTGATGTCGCCTCCGCGCGAGATAACCATTCCTCCGAAGCGCTCGTGCAGAAGATCCATTGTGGCGCGCGCTGTGTGGCTCGTAGCGCCGTCCTGCTGAAACCACATATCCTCGACATCCATATTGTCGATTTCATGCCAGAAAAAGTTCGTTATCATGGATCTGTATCGTTCGCCGTTTACCGTGATGGACACACCATCGTCGTTCTCGAAGAAATACGGCCCGATGATGCCTCCGGCCCAAAATCCACACCAAACAGTTACCTTTGCTGGGTGCATTGCGACCTGGTGGACCTCCTGTGGATTGTTCTCGGCCCAATAACGGCAATTCTGCATGTTGACATTGCCATTTAACCAAAAATGTGCCTCATCGCTGAAGATGATTTTGCGACCAAAATCGGGGTCGACTTCCAACTGCTCTAAAGCCCAATCAGCGAAGATACGGCGCTGTCTATGGTCGTTTATTTTGAGCTCTTGTGTCAGCTGGATCTTGTACGGATGCATGCCCAAATCCAGATGCAAGATTCGGCGAAGTGATGTTTCCGAAAGGCGGAGTTCCTGTGCGCGACGTGAAATTGACTGTCGCGGATTTTCACGCACACTATCGCGCACAGCGGCGACATTCTGGGCAGATCGGACGTTTCGACGACGCGTCGGTGTTGGCTGATTGTTCACCGAACCGGTTGCCTCGAATTTGTTAATCAAACGACGGATAGTCGACTCAGCAGGACGATCAATTGCACCGTAAAATTGGCGGAGCGCGCGGAACGTTGCTCGAACCGATGAACGATTTTCGTAATAAGTTTTAACGATTTGCACATGTTGCTCGCGGCTGAATTGGTTCATGGTGATTTGTGAAGATACACTGAATAATAACAACTACGTTTGCCAACTCTACCACAAACAACATGGCCGCCATGAGCTGTCAAAGATCGAGCGTCCCTATTGGCGGACCCTTTATATATATATATATATATATATATATATATATATATATATATATATATATATATATATATATATATATATATATATATATATATATATATATATATATATATATATATATATATATATATATATATATATATATATATATATATATATATATATATATATATATATATATATAAATATATATAAATATATATATATATATATATATATATATATATATATATATATATATATATATATATATATATATATATATATATATATATATATATATATATATATATATATATATATATATATATATATATATATATATATATATATATATATATATATATATTTTGTGAAAAGTAATCTTGGGTTTGTAGCATTTTATTACATAGAAATAAGCAATTAGACGAATAAGAAAGAAAACACACTTACCAGTGCTATATCTGGACACTCATACGGAAATGAATCACTATGCACATGAAAACGAACCACTTAGAAGTTGTACAAGTTCTTTCACCTTTCTTGAGGATCTTCAGAGCAGTATACGATTTATTTCATTGATCATTCATACTTGAATTTAAATTACCAATACACCAACACTTGCAGTGACGTTTTATGACATTAGTTTTTGACGGAACTCATTCTTAGAATACACAAACCTAGTCTACTATTTATATTTGTTCTATTTGAACATATTATATATAAAAGCATTAGGCATACAGTTATCCAGAAGATGTTAAATTTTAAAATGCATAAAATCTTGTTGAACCTATTGAAAAACAACTACTTTTTCCAACTATATGCGGGAAAATATTGAATTATATATACAATAGAGTTCTGAAGCATTCAAAGAGGGAGTGATACAGAAATTGCTTGCTTAGTCAAAACTAAAATCATTTGTTGGTTGTATGTATTAATTGTTTCTTCGAAAATTCTCGAAAAATATCCAATTTTCACCCTGGATATATTAAGAATGTTTAGCAGTTAGACAGGGAGGTGCGGATAATGAACACGTAAATACTGCACTATTATTTGCTGAATAAATATTTTTAAAATTCATATTTAAATTTGTTTATATATATATATATATATATATATATATATATATATATATATATATATATATATATATATATATAATATATATATATATATATATATATATATATATATATATATATATATATATATATATATATATATATATATATATATATATATATATATATATATATATACACTCCCCGGCACAAAATTCCGTCACCCTAAAATTTTGCCCAATTTTGATGTTTTATAACTTTTTTATTTTTCATCTGATTTTCATAAATTTTTTACCAGTCTGTAGATCAGTTCATTGTGTGTCTTTTTAATTATTGTAATAAGTCATATTTTTCGTCCAGGCAATATTATACAGGGGTAAATCAAAGTGTTGTTTTTTGTCGTAAACTCAAAACACCCTGTGGAAAAATTGAGGCGAATAATTTTGTTTACAAACTGTTTGCTGCCATCTTAGACGTATTGTAAACATTTTGTTTTTTGATTCATCCCATTATCTCATTTCTTCTGCGAGCAGCAAAATTTTAAATGAAACGCTGTTAATTTTATCATTTTTAATTAAAAAACATCGACGTTGGCTAAATACGCGGTTATTGTGACAGAATATTTGACAGTACAGTTAATTTAGTGTGTTGTCATCATGGTAACTACAGCAGACGTAGGTAGAATTGTTGCCTTAATAGAGGATGGCCGCAATAAGAGTTATGTCTCCCGTACTCTGGGAATTGCGCGGTCTACAGTTTGTGATGTTTGGAATAGGTATCTACAGACGGGAAACTTTATTAGGCGGCAAGGCTCTGGCAGAAGGAGAATGACCACTCAAGCTGATGATCACTTTGTCATTATGAGTTCTTTAAGAGATCGAAGAGCTACTGCTGTGTATCTAAAAAATGACTTGCAAATGGTACGTCGAGTAAGTGTAAGTGAAAGAACGATACGTAGAAGATTGTTAGAAGCAGGATTGCATTCACGAAGGCCAGCAGTATGTCCAATTGCTTCCTCGGCATCGACAACACCGACTGAGATTTGCAAGAGCGCATGCTGACTGGACTGTAGAACAGTGGGGAAACGTACTATTCACAGATGAATCCAGGGTTTGTTTAAGGTCGCCGGATGGTCGTGAACGGGTATACAGACGTAGAAATGAAAGATATGCAGACTGCATCATATCTGAGCGACTGCAATATTACGGTGGTTCAGTCATGGTTTGGGCGGGTATTTCTACCGATGCACGTACTGACCTTGTATTTATTGAAAATGGAGCACTAACCGCCCACCGTTACATTGAGGAAATTCTCCAAGAAATTGTTGTTCCATTTGCTCCTTTCATTGGGAATCAATTTACATTAATGCATGATAATGCTAGACCTCACGTTGCACGGGTAGTGAGCGAATATCTGGATGAGGTTGGACTTCCAAGATTGGACTGGCCCGCATGTAGCCCGGATCTCAACCCAATCGAACATCTTTGGGATGTTCTTAAAAGAGCACTCCGTCGCCGTCCTGTGCAACCACTAACCTTGCAAGACTTACGGCTGGCGCTGACAGAAGAATATCAGGCTATTCCTCAAGACAGAATAAGTAATCTTATTAATTCGATGCCACGAAGAATGCAAGCTGTCATTGCTGCGAGAGGAGGACATACACGTTATTAAAATTTGTCTTTGTTAGTTAATTTTGTGATATACCTAGTGGATGTTTTTGTTAATAAAAATAAGCTTGAAATCAGCGTTTCATTTAAAATTTTGCTGCTCGCAGAAGAAATGAGATAATGGGATGAATCAAAAAACAAAATGTTTACAATACGTCTAAGATGGCAGCAAACAGTTTGTAAACAAAATTATTCGCCTCAATTTTTCCACAGGGTGTTTTGAGTTTACGACAAAAAACAACACTTTGATTTACCCCTGTATAATATTGCCTGGATGAAAAATATGACTTATTACAATAATTAAAAAGACACACAATGAACTGATCTACAGACTGATAAAAAATTTATGAAAATCAGATGAAAAATAAAAAAGTTATAAAACATCAAAATTGGGCAAAATTTTAGGGTGACGGAATTTTGTGCCGGGGAGTGTATATATATATATATATATATATATATATATATATATATATATATATATATATATATATATATATATATATATATATATATATATATATATATATATATATATATATATATATATATATATATAAATATATATATATATATATATATATATATATATATATATATATATATATATATATATATATATATATATATATATATATATATATATATATATATATATATATATATGTATATATATAATAATAATATAATATATACATTTTTTATTTTTACTATGCTGCTTTACACACTGCTGCTAGGTGATCGAGCCGAGAACTAAGCGCCGTTTTTGAAAAGTACTGATGAATTATTGGGGAAAACTGGTATTTTAATAGCAAATGTAGCAAGACGATGAATTCTCCGATTATTCATATTGAGCCAGTTTTCATCCTCCTTAATTCCAGTTTTCCAATATTCCTTCATTTTATGAGAAATATGATCATACTTTCTTATTCCAAATATGGTGCGTCAACATGAATTCTGAACATTCTGAATACGATTTTCCCGAATACGACTTCCCGATCACGAAGACAGAAGCTATAAATCACAGTACTTTACTAAATACAAGCGACTCACATAACATTTTACGTAAACTAAAGTATGATGACTAGCAAAAATTAACTTTAAACTAGAATACGCCCCCTGCATAAGTCGTTTTATGTGGCCCTTAAATCTGAGGTCATAGACAAAAATCCCAAGGCTCTTTGCCTCCTCTACTGTAGGCAAAATTAAACTATTTAAATTAACATTTAAATGAATTTTCACAATATCAATCTTCTTTTTACTACCAAATAACATTAGATTAGATTTACTGGGATTCTTAAGTGAAATCCCGGTCATGCTCGGTTGACAATTGCATAAGTAATATTAATAAGTACAGAATTCATAAAGCTACTAGTGTTTGCTGTATAACAAGAAAGTGTGAGTAAAGCACCATCTGCATAAGCCTGCACTTTGCAGTCAGAAATAGAATTTAAAATATCAGCGGTATAAATTATAAATAGCAATGAACCAAAGATTGATTGCTATGATACACCTGATTTTGTATTAAAATTTGAGAAATATGTATTATTTATAACAATTTTCTGAGAACGATCACTTAAATTTAAAATTAAAATTAAGTAAATTAAAAAAAATAAAAATAATATTTAACTTTAGCACAATTAATCCATGATTTATAGTATCAAATGCTTTAGAGAGATCCACTAGGTTGATAGTAGGTATGAATCATATTATAGTATGGGTACCGTGCGTGTTAAAGTTTGGGCTTTGCTCAACAAGTTTTTTTTGCGGGGGAATAGAAATAAAGATATGATGGCCTTGTGAAAATCCACAGCAACACCCCAAAGGTAATTTTTTTAGTTCTTGCCAATGTTCTCAGAAACTTTTCAGAAAAATTTTAAGATTTCCTTTTAAATTTGTAGCCCTAATTTAAATGTTTATTTTTAACAAAAAAAATATCCTAAAGCAGCCTCAGAACTATTGCAATAAAATATGCGCTCTATAATTTCATATTTTATTCAAAATTTTCAATATTGAACAGGTAAAACGTTGTCAGTCACATACATAAATACTCTGTAGTCATGAATATGTGAAATAGCAAAAAGATAAACTTAAAATACAGAATATGGAACTTTTTTAAACTAAATACTCAACTTAAATACTTAAACTAAATACTTAAAAAAAATCAAAATATAAAACTTACAATACTAAAAATATGTTTTTAACAGATGAAACGTGAGTCCAATAAATAAATATCTTCTCGTCTTATATTAATTTATAAGTTAAATAACAGGAACATAAAATACAGAATACTCAAAAATATACCAAATAATTTACAATATAATTCGTGGAGCGGATCTAAGTTTGCAAACGGAAGTGACTTTTTTGAAAAATTTTTATTCCAACTTGTTAATAATGTTCCCTGGAAACTTTTTCCGGTAATTGTTGTCCACCAGGGGGCGCGCGCGGCCCCTCAAATATTGTAAAAATAGGTTTTTTTTAGATTACGCGGGGGTGGAAAAGAGTTAAACGGGTGTATCTCCGGCCCTGATGAACCAATTTTAAAAAATAAAAATGGATTCTTTTTGTTTTTTATAAGAAATCGACCAGCTTGAAAAAAAAAACAAAACTCAAAAACAAGGGCGTGGGGGGTGAAAATAAAAACGTTATTTTTTTGTTTATTTTTTTGTTATGGGAAGGAGGTGGGAGGGGCGCCTATCATATTGAAAAAGTTGGGCAATTGTATAAACTTTACTGAAAAAAAAATACCGATTTCGTTCATTAGGGACGTCACGGCGTCGAACCTAGGTTAAAGCCCTGTAGAAGGGCGAGAAGACGTCCTACGCCCTTAAGCCAGGTCTCATTCTCAAGGTGAAGCTTTCCCCTATTAATTAAAAAAATAATAATTCCCGATCGCACCAATAGTTTTCATACGCGCGCGAGCTGGGACGCTGGGAAATTTTATTTTCTCTCGCCAGTATCTCCAGCGGCAGAAGAGTGGGCGTGGACTCTACCCTCTCTTCTCACGCGGGTGATGACGGCAAGGTGAGGAGGGGAATGAAATCGGAGCTCAGGAATATATCAGCCTGACATTAGTGACATTTTCTCAACTTTTCCGACGGGTGCAGTGCACCAAGAAGGTTATCTCTCCAGACTGCATCATTCTGTTTGAGTGGAAAATAAATACAAAAAAATCCCGTTATCGCCTGTACATTAATTTACTGAAGCTGCCGTAAGTACTGCGTGTTTATTCTTGATCTATACAATAAATAGTACTTTTTTCCTTCTACTGAACAATCTTAATCTAATTTCCTCAATTTTTAATAAACGCAGATCGGGGGTGCATGACGATGCTTGCAGCAATTTTTTGTATGCAAACTTGAAAATGCAAAATGAAAATTTGAAAAATAGTGACCCAGATTCATATTGGGAATATGAAAGCGAAGACGAATCAACTGGTAGCGACGCAGAAATAGAGATTCCAACTAAAAAAGCACGCCTCGAATAGATTTAGGCGCTGCGGTTATCAGACTCGAGTCGTGATATTATGTATAAGTATATGGCCGAAAAATTGTTTATTTGTAATGTTGTATATAAAGGTATTATGAGAAATGTTAATTATAAATTGTGATTTATTTTTCTTTATTTCATAACCCCTCCTCCTCTTCCTTCCTGCCCTCGCCACAGCTCTCGCTGTTACCTAAAAAAAATTCGTCATTGCCCAATTAAGTATTAACAATTGATTGAAAACCGTTGAAATGGACAACGAAATGAGAGAGTAAAGGAAGGAAGGAATCGCAAGAAATCTCTCTGTGTGTGAGTCGGAATAGCGCGCGGGAAGAGAGGGTAGAGTCCACGCCCACTCTTCTGCCGCTGTAGATACTGGCGAGAGAAAATAAAATTTCCCAGCGTCCCAACTCGCGGGCGTATGAAAACTATTGGTGCGATCGGGATTTTCTTTAATTAATAGGGGAAACCTTCACCTTGAGAAGGAGCCCTGGCTTAAGGGCGTAGGACATCTCCTCGCCCTTCTACAGGGCTTTAACCTACAATCGACGCTCTGACATCCCTAATGAACGAAATCGGTAAATTTTTTTTTCAGTAAAGTTTATGTAAATTTTTTTTTCAGTAAAGTTTATACAATTGCCCAACTTTTTCAATATGATAGGCGCCCCACCCCCCCTCCTTTCCATAACAAAAAAAATAAACAAAAAAATAACGTTTTTATTTTCACCCCCCACGCCCGTGTTTTTGAGTTTTGGGGTTTTTTTTCAAGCTGTCCTCGATTCCTTATAGAAAAACAAAAAAAAATCCATTTTTATTTTTGTATATCGGTTTATCAGGGCCGGAGATACACCCTTTTCCACCCTCTCACCTCCCATCCCTTCCCTAATTGAGCAATCTCAAAAAAATTTCGGCCTGGGCTTCCGATAACCATTACCTACAAGAGAAAAAATCAGCCTCCCAATACCACCCCCTTTCCCGCAACACCCCATTGCTCCCTTTTTCTTGTCCCCCCTAAAAAACAAAAATCTTAAAACCGGTATCTTCGGTTCTAATGGACCGATTTTGACGGGTCAAAAACCAGATTGCGCATATCGAGGAGACCTATTTTTCTTGTTCAAAACATTTTTCTATCCGTCTCCTCGATTACGCGTAATCTAAAAAAAACTGTTTTTACAATATTTGAAGGGCTGCGCGCGCCCCCTGGTGGACAACAATTACCGGGGGTAGGGGGGAACATTATGAACAAGTTGGAAATTTTTTTTTCTAAAAAGTCACTTCCGTTTGGACCCCTTTTTTTTCGTAGATCCGCTCCACTAAATATGAAATCAAGATTTTTGAACCCAAATTTGCATAATAAAGTACAGGGATGTTTCTTTTTTTAGAATTGCATGCTTTATGACTTTTTGACAATTACATTATTTGATCAAATCTTCGCAAGCTTTACTGACTTTTGGGATTGATATCCACTTTGGGATAAGTTTTTCCTCGGGAGATTCAACCCAGCCAAAATTAGAAGGATCTGGAATATGAATCAGTGACTCTTTCGTAGAAACCCATTTGCTCGCTTGATACGGAGCCTATACTATACTTTTGCCTATACTTTTGCAGTATAGCATGCCCTAGCATATAGGATGCTAGGTATCTTAGGGTCTCTGGGTTATTGTTCCGGTGACGAAATATCTCATTTCTAAACCAGGTCAATCTTTTCGATTCTTCGCCGTAAATTTTAATAAAAAAGGATTATATTTCACTGTACAAGGGAGAGTTTATTTCTATAGTTATAAATAGCTTATTCAAAATCTCACACATTGAGGATATTAGTAATTCTCCTCCTTTTTACATTGCAAGGAATGTGTCTCGTTTGATCTTCTTCTTATCGGCGAGGCGACGTGGTATCACATCGTGTTACGTGGTATCACATCATGTTACGGTGAAAAATAAGGGCAAAGCGCTGCTAAGTTTTGATCCCAAGGTGTAGTAAAGGTTTCCGTTATTTAATATTACACAGCCAGTCAAAACGTGTTTAACCACAAGAGCGCGGAGGTCAATTCTGGACACCAAACCGAGAGATAACATGGCCAGGAAAAGACTCTTAGCAGACCGGCGTCTATGTTTCATGGACGATAAAGCAAGTGACACCGTCCTGCTGAAACCATATATCATCGGAAGCGATATCTTGCAATTGGAGTGCAAAAAATGGATTATCATAGGCATAGCACGGCAAACAATGCACAGCAAACAGTTTCACGTGTTGGATGCATTGCTTTCTCATAAATCCTTCATGGATATTCGGAGCGCCAAATCCGGCAGTTTTGTCTATTAACGACGCCATTGTTAAAAATGTGCCTCTTCACTGAAAACGATTCTGTCCGCAAAATCAGCATTCATTTGTTGTTAAGGATCCAATTTCTTCGCTGTGCATGATCTGTTGGTAGAAGCTGTTGCGTCAAGTAAATTTTATAAGCATGGAGATGCAAATATTTAGTGAGAATACGTTGAAGAGGGGCTTGTAATGGCCAATTCATGTGCATGATGACGAATCGATGTCACTAGACAATCGGTCACTCTCTCGCGAATTTCCGGTATATTTTGTTCTGAACGATCTCCATGAGCTCGAGTCGTATGTCCCGAAACCCACATGACATAATTACATTGAAGGACCTTAGACACACCTGTGAATTTTGACCATGGAATATATGACTAGATAGTTCATAGGGACTTCCATTTAGTTATTTACGTGGTAACTTCTTAAATACGAACTTAAATATACCATCTTGGTAAACTTATACAAAACCTTCGGTATCTGATTTTAGCCCAGCTGAGCTTAAAGTCTAAAGATCAGCTTTTGAGATAAACCTAAGTCTTCTATATTTCACTAGAACACTCCGTAAAATGGCGAAAACGATCTACATGAATTGTGTTGTATTAGAAAGATTAGGTATATCTTTTTTAAACTACTGAAAAATGATGTTTACCTGCAAGGCACTAGGTACTGGTACTGGGAAAAGTTAATAGTACTTACCGCTGAATGGTTTGCCATCGATAGTTACAAATGTGCCCATTATATGAATTTAATTGCTCTTGTAGGTTCTTATACTTGCTATGCATTGGATTGAATTTCAAAACAGCCGATATTAGTGCCAAGAGGCTAGCTATACTACACTAACGACATTTGTTTAATTTTAGGATTAAAAAGAAAATATGTCATTCCTGACGAAAATTATGTTGAAAGACTACCTGAGGATACCAGTATGTATTGGAAAGTCTTAAATGATTTAATAGAAGAGCAAAAGCCTGAAAAAATGTATAAAAAAAAATATATAAAAATAAAGGATACTTCTCGCGAAATGGTTCTTTTTGACAAATTTTCTACAGACACTACAGACAGTTTTGAATTATATTTTAATAATTTCTTTCATGACCCAAATATGTCCAGGCAATCGATACTTAAAAAACGAAGCTCAACTTCACTCAAAAAGAGAAAAAAGAAATCCAAATATCTCTTATCAAAATCTAAATCAGAAATGTTCTCGGATGAAACAATATGTAATAAGGAACCTATAAATGTAATTGAATCGAAAATTATTAAAAAGTCAGAGATTTTTGATACATCTGCAGACAAAATATTACAAATATGTAACGAAGGTAGTAATGAGATAAATATATCCAAAAGCGTAATTAAATATTTTACAAAAATGTTTTGTGAGTTTTGGATAAAAGACATATTTTTGGAAGCAAGAAGAGATATTACGCAGACAGTTAAAGGTAGTGCTACAACATGTGAAGAAATATTAAGAAATAAGACTTTAGAGAAATTATTCAACAGTATAAAACATCGGATTGTAGAAATGGGTATGTATTCTAATTGTTAGGTTGATCTTTGTGAATGAACAGCTGAACAAAATATAATATAAAGCATATAAATAATAAGGTGCCCTATAGCTTCCAATACAGATAATTATTAGGTCTATCCTAGCGCTTTCTGTCTAACATATACAATAAGAATGAATGAACTTGTTCCATTTATTTTACATAATTTTAAACTTCTAAACAGCGCGACACTTCTTAATATTACAAATATGCTGACTTGCTGTACTTGCTATACTTGCTGATAGTCGTGCCAATAACAAAATTCTTACATAGATTTGCTACATAGATTTTGAAATAGTTATATGACATAAGCAGTTTTTGAAATTCCTTAATGAGCCGAAGTAGGATCAATACGCATTTGACTAATCATTTGAGTCATATTATCTGTTTGGATTACTAATTTCCAATCTGGAACATTCTAAACATTAAGTTATGGGAAAGGAAGATTTTTGAAGATTTGAAGATTTGAAGAAACTGATTTTCCACCTTAAATCAGCGGGTAAGGGACGTACTATCAAAGGCAATTGAGTTCTCTGTATAATATAATTTTTGAAATAGTAAAACATCCAACATCCAGGAGATCTCAGGATCTCAGATCCAATATCTCAGGAGATTTCTAACCAGCCGAACTACGTATACTTGTGTCATCCCATAGCTTCTTAAATGTCTGTGTAAAGGTGTTTTCCTTTATTATTTTGAGTTTCGCTGCAACGGGTACTTGAAGGACCAGGCCCAAGTTAGTATTCTCAGTTTGGCCAGTTTGTCAGCTTCTTTATTGCCGTTGCATTGTGAGTGTCCTTTGACACAAGAGGCTAGAGATACATAATGAGGTGAAGTGCGGCGCCTGCGTACAGTAACACTAACAACAATTTATTTAATTAACAATTCAATTAACGTTAATTAAACAATTAACAATAACAATTAATCAATTAACATTAACAATATAAAAATATTGTAGGGAAACCAACTGGTCTCCTGGACAGACCTTATACGTTTTTTTATTATCTAAATCTACTTATCTACGGGGTCTCGTCGACCCCGTGACAAAAGTAATTGTGACAAAACTGGTCCTTCTTGTCAGACCTTATTCCATGTACACCTATATATGTAAGAATAAGTGGTTGTGTCAAAAAATAGAAATAAAAATAGCAAAAAGTGCAAAATAGCAAAAAAAAAATCAAATTCAAAATATTTTTTTTAAATTAATAATAGACAGTAAACACGTCCAGGATAATCCATGCTCGGGTCCAGCCAGACATCCACGCGTAGTAAGCGCGGCAATTGAAGGCGCGCGCGCCAGTATCCTTGGCTATAGATGTGACCTCGATAAGGGGGGGCTGAGCGGTACCATATCGCTCTTTACCCCTAATATCTATGTAGGCCGAGACCGCCTCGTAAGGGGTAACCCGCGCGTTTTACGTGACCCTCCCCACAAACCTCCGGATGTGATCAGTGTAACGTGAAGTTACGCAGCCTCCCCCGGTCGTGGCTGATGGGCCCCACCGGCAGAGCCTTACTTCTGGCTCTCTTGATTTTCATCGCCGGTGTGTATTACCCCCGGGGGTGTCATGTCGGGTGTTTAAGGAATGCTTCCTGCCTCTCGCCGGGCTTGCTAGAGCCCGGCTGTGCGGCATTCAGGTTGATATTGAGGATGAGCATTGTAGCTCAGGATGACGGAGCTAGAGAGCTGATTAGCGATCAGCTCGCTGGCTGTCAGGTAAGGTAAGGATGTGTGGTTTGGCAAGGTATTAGGCCTCGCCATCGACTGGATTGGGCTGTTTTAGTGTCTTCTCGATCCGCTTTCTTTGGTCCTGTTCTTTACTTCGGTGTCGCCTGCTTCTTCTCGCATCAGTCGTGCTGAAACATAAGATCGTGATTATATTATACTTACCCGTTATCCAGGATTTGGGTCTTTGGCCGCTTGTGAGGTCCTGCTTCCTCTGGATCGTAGTCCGTGGCTAGCCGGATTAGCGGTTCCCGTGGTCCTATGCGATGACGTCCTGCTTCTAGGCGTCTGTCAGTTGACAGCTCTCCTTCTACTTTGGCTCGGATGGCCCGGCCTCGTAGGTAGGATTGGATCAGCTTGAGGAGGGATACCGGAAAACCGGCGTCCATCAACTTGATAACCAATCCGTCGTGCCATACTCTATCGAAGGCTTTGGCGATGTCCAGGAAGATTGACCCTGTGACCTCTCTTCGGTTGAATCCCTCGGTGACGTACTCCGCTAGCCGCAGTACTTGCAGCTCCGTGGAATGTCCTCTTCTGAACGCGAACTGCTCGTCTGGGATGGCTTCCAGCTCTTCTGATTTCTCGTTAATCCTGTACAAGATGACCTTGTCGACAATTTTGCTCATCGCTGGCTGTAGGCTGATCGGCCTCTAATTTTGGGGGAATAGGTGGTCCTTCTCGGGCTTGGGGATGAAAATCACGTCTGCCTTTTTCCATCTGGAGGGGAAATACCGGAGCCTCAAAATAGCATTTGTGATAGTCACAAGTGTGGCCACTCCTTTAAGAGGGAGCTTCCTGAGAATCCGGTTTCCTATCCCGTCTCGACCAGGTGCCTTCCGTACGTTGACGTGGGCCAGGATACCGATGATCTCTTCTCGAGATGATGGTCGGATCTGGTCCTCGTCTGGCTGTCCTCTTAGCCTCCTAGCCCTTCGGTTCACTTCGTCTACGTGGTCTACGTTATCGTCTGGCGGGTCGAACACCCTACACTGTAGTTCGATATTGTCGGCGAAAGCTTCCGCTTTTTCTCGTCGAGTGTAAACAAGTCCTCTCTCACCGTGGATTGGAGGCATCGGTTTTCGGGTGGACCTCAGGGCTCGCTGCACTTTCCATAGGCTGTTGTCTTGGGGGTCTAGGGACTCCAGATGGAGCTGCCATCTTTCGTCTCGGTGCTCTTGGAGGGCTGCTTTGACTCTCCGGTTGAGTTGGTTGACCATGTGCTTATCCGCTGGGTCCTGCGTCATGAGAACGCATTTCTTCGCTCTTCTGCGGTCCCTGATTAGCTGTTTGGTCTCTTCGGAAATTTCTCCTATTGGGTCTGCGTCCCGTCTCACGATGGTTTCCGTTGTGCTGGCGCTTAGCGCTGTGCCTATACTTTCCTCGATGTGGGCTATGGCTGCTTCAACTGCAGGTTCGTTCTCGATTCGGGGTACTGCAATGGACCTTTGCAGATGGGACTGCGGCCAGTCCATCCTTTTCTTGGTGAACCATTCGTCGTTGTCCGCCCGTGCTATGCCCAGGTGAAGTAGGATGAGGTCGTGGTCTGAGGATCCCTCTCTGAGGTTTTCGAGTTGGAACTGCATAGGCACATTGCGCATGAGTGCAACGTCCAGCACGTCCGGGCGCCCTCCGTGAGAGGGGAAGTGGGCGGGTTCCGGAGGTCTTAGCGCCAGGATATTGCGATGCTCCAGGTATTTTCGTAGCTTGCGTCCTCTCTGGTTGGTGTTTGTGCTATTCCAGTCCGTTGTCTTCGCGTTCAGGTCTCCGATGACGATTCCTTGTGCCCCAGGTGGTAGTAGGGCTTCCATATCCTCGCTGAGCAGTTGACTTCGCGGTGGAAGGTAGACTGCCGTGATGTTAATAAGTCCGTTGCTTCCGGTATTTATGGCCACGGCAACGGCTTCCATATTATCCGTGGTGAGTGCAAGAGCATGGTGGTCCAGGCTGGATTTCACTAGCAAGGCTACGCCTCCCCCGTTTCTGTTCCGGTACCTGCGGTGTATCTGGTAGCCTCGTA
>CAXKVY010007327.1:0-24301 GCA_964058915.1 Tetropium fuscum | reverse complement strand
GCCATTGCTGAAATAGATACGAATACTGACAGACCAGGCATTCATCCAAAGAATGCGAACAAGGCAGGTATGTATGGCAGATATTTTCGATGAGTATGTTTGGCTCTTCAAACCGAAGCCTCCAATCCATGGCGAGAGAGGACTTGTCTACACCCGACGATAAAAGGCGGAATCTTTCGACGACAATCTCAAGCTGCAGTGTAGAGAGTTCAACCCGCCAGACGAGGATGAGGACCACGTAGACGAAGTAAACCGAAGGGCTAGGCGGCTAAGACGACAGCCAGACGAGGACCAGATCTAAACAGCATCTCCAGAAGAGATCATCGGTATCCTGGCCCACGTCAACGTATGGAAGGCACCTGGTCGAGACGGGATAGGAAATCGGATTCTTTGGAAGCTGTCTCTTAAAGGAGTAGCCACACTTGTGGCTATCACAAATGATATTCATAGGCTCCGGTATTTCCCCTCCAGATAGAAAAAGGTAGACAAATTAGGTAGAACAGAAATTAGGTAGACAAACAGGTAGAAAATTATCGAAAAGGTCTTCTTGGGCAGGATTAAGGAGAAATAAGAAGAGCTAGAAACCATCCCAGATGAGCAGTTCGCTTTCAGAAGAGGACATTCTATGGAGCTCCAAGTACTGCGGCTAACGGGCAATCTTCCTGGACATCGCCAAAGCCTTCGACAGAGTATGGCATGACGGATTGGTTATCAAGAGGATGGACGCCAATATTCCGGTATCCCTCCCCAAGCTGATTTAATCCTATCTACGTGGCCGGACCATCGGAGCCAAAGTAGGAGAGCTGTCAACCGACAGATGCCTAGAAGCAGGAGTGCCCCAGGGTTACGTAATCGGGAGATGTTCAACCTATACACCGTGGACATGCCAAGGTGGAACAACAACACCATGGCCCCCTGCGCAGACGACACCGCCATCCTCGCCAGATCCTGGCAAGCGAGGCAGGCCACCCGCTACCTGCAGGAAGCCGCTTCACTTCTCGAGGACTGGTGCAACCGATGGAAGGTGGAAATCAATGCGGAGAAGAAACAACCGCTCGGCCTCCTCTTATCGAAGTCACACCTTTAGTCAAGAATATTGGCGCGCGGCTCCTCAAACCTTGTTTCCTGATTAGGTATTTTGTGTGCCCAAAAACTTTCCTGGGTTCGTCATAAACCTACCCCTCGATAATAATATAGTACGAATAAACTTAATACGTGCGGATTAATACTATGTAGTGAGGGTGTTAAATGTATCGACTTTTGTTGAAAAGTCCCGGACGCATCCATTTTGTTTAAGTATCTTCTTTTAAAAGGCTAATCTATTGTATTTCATCTGTTTGTATATGACATATTTTGATCGGGTTTGAGATATGACGTCACCGATATTTTTTAAATACAAGCTATTTTTTTCTATTAGGCTCTTTTATTAGCCACTTAAAAACTTCCACAAAAATCAATAATGAATTTTCTTTAATGAAATTTATTCCAAATGAAGTGTGATGAATTCAACATTATGTATTATGTGTTTCAGTACAATAGATTAATAAACGATATGTTGGCAATATTCAACACGGCATCGACTTGTGCTTTAAATGAACCCTTCCGATGTGGGCTCAGATTGAAGCCTGATTTAACAGACATGATGGCAAAGAGTAGAAACTGGGATGAACTCCAGCATGCATGGACAGAGTGGAGGCGTAATTCTGGACAAAAGATGAAAGATACATATGAGCAAATGGTGAAAATATCTAATATGGCTGCCAGACTAAACAGTGAGTATATATTTTAATTATTAGGCAAACAGCCAATTTGTTAATTAGGCTCAAATTATATCATTGGTTGACAAAAAAAATGTTTTTGTAACATAAAGCTGAATAGCATATTGTAGTAGAATTACTAAATACTAAATACGAAGATAGCCAAAAAAAAAATTTGTAAAATGTGTAAGGTTTTCTACACACCACATGTGCAACGATTTAATATCTATTGAAAGCATTATTTTAAAACATTATCAACTTTCTTTCCCGTATATCGACTATATTTATAATTTATATTCTTAACATCTGAGAAAAAAGTGTAACAAAACGAAAACCGGGCCATTATTATTTAATATTAGGATAAAGGAAAACGACAACTAGGGATCCAGAGGCCCATCTTCTAGGAACTACTTCAAGAGGGTAATATATCAGAATATCAGTGAAAGAGCACGTACTTGAATTAGGCAGAACGAACCGTGACATCAACCGGATCTTGGGTTCCTATTTCTTGCAGCAAAGAACAAAGAGCCCAAGAATTGGTCAGATAGAAAGTGTCACAAGAACAAAAGGCGAAAAGTACGAAGCGTACACATGTTTAAAGGGTCCAATTCCGAGAAGAATCATATATAACGAAACTAGTACATCATAAAATAGAAAGTAACAATATCGCCGGTTAAGAAATAGTCCCTCATAAAAAAAGAATTATTGCCTTACAAGACAAAAACACCCTTTACAAATAGCCCCGAGCAATTCGATACGGTGTGGATCAGAGAGGTTGCATTGTCTAGCGTCGCCAAGATGCCGGTTCCGCGATGACAATCTGCCAAAATTGTGGAGTTATGTCACCCAAATTGCGTAGAAATCATTGAATTTAAAGTATAAATTGATACAGACCGAATGTTCCTAGTCAAAGAAATTAAATTGTAAAATAATGTAAGTTGAAGCAAGGCTCAAGACATAAAGTATTGCCAGTAGAGTTTTTAGGAGGCTTTTCTCTATTGCATAAATTAGGCAAGCCTCCCAAGTTTATTCTTAGTAACGAAATTATACATTATCTAAACGGAAGGAAACACGAAGTTTGTTAACCGGCCACCGAGGTCGCCTTCGTACGGGTAGTTATAGGATTGTAAATCATTTTAGGAGGGGTTGGTCAAGTACACTTAGAAAATCTATAACAATGTAAAAGGTGGAGTGAGGTTCTTAAAATCCAATAGTTTGGTAGTTGGGAAATAAAGAAGTAACACGCCTTAAGCTGTGATTGCTTAAATAGAAAATAACGTATCTGCCTCTTTGGCAGACAGGCCCACAAAACGCAAATAGAGTCCAAATTAGAATAATTAATAGAATCAGACATACTACAAGTGGCCCTTTTGGCCGAAATTCCCACTACCCAAGTCAAAATTATAAAACCGATGGAAGAGCGAAAATTAAGCAGTTCCACGCGCGTTCTTGCATCCAATTAACGTTCGTACGCTTTTCCGTTGTCCGAATGTTAGTTTGTGTTTGTGCATCTCAACCAATTGCGTTAGTACGAATTTTGGTTTAACAAATCTAAATTGCATAAGGGCCCAAAGTTAATCATCATTGTTTTCTAAATTGAAGAAAAGACACACTCCAACCTTGGTTAGGGTAGCTACAGAGTTAAATCTGTAGTTTATTGTTAATTTGTTCAGGGAAGTAAATTCAGCGGGACCATCCCGAAATACCTTTAAGAGGGAAGGTAATTTCTTAATAAACTTAGAGTCATATCAACCCATTTCGTTAAATAAACTTGTCCGAAGAGCCAAAGAGATCTTTTATTCCATAAATTCGACCGCATTTCACCTTTCATAGTGCGATCAGTGAATTGATCTCCGAACAGTTTCGTTGGGTCCAGGTTCAACTCTCATCGAGGTATCGTCTTTTGGCCCAGCAGACAACAGAGGGGAAGTAACCCAAGGTAAGTTAAATCTTCAATGTTGTAGAATAACCGAGCATTCGCAAGGAACCCATGCCAGCCACCATTTCTCAGGTTCAGTAAAAATTCTCCCTTTCGAGACTTGGCATTCTAAATGCCAGGGCAAGCTAACTATACCGCAAGGTTACAAAAGCAAACATAAAAAATATTTATTTGAAACAAACATTCTATTTTTTTCAATTTTTTTTCTACACATCTTTTCTCTACAAAAATCAACAGTGATCACCCATCATGACTGGATCCCATCATCCTTGTTACCGAATTTCCATTACATTATTAACTTTTTTCCTGTGTATCGACTATATTTATAATTTATATAAAGTTAACATCTAAGAAAAAAACAAACAAAAAATATTTATTTGGAACAAACTATTTCTATTTTTTTCTTTTATGGGGGGGTCACATCTTTTTTCTTCAAAAACCAAGAGTAATCACCCATCATAACCGATCAAGGATGCCATCGTCCTTGATACCGAGTTTCCATTGTCCTGATATATTGATGGAAACTCACCTTGCTGATTGCTGACAGCGCCGTAATTCTCAGGAAAAAATGATAAATGGGAATGGAGAATTTTTAATGACAATCGGCAACCAACCCATTTGTTTAAAAGTAGGAGTTTAAAAGTTCATTAAATAGCTAAGAGGAGGCCAAAGGAAATTTTTGGGGTCTACAAGGGGAACATACTTGACTCTTTGAGATTCCTGTTGAAATTCACTCCTTCCTTGCCAAATTTTCGTTACTTAATATTCATTCACTGCATGAATGTCCCAGAAACGAAGAAAAAAGCAATATTTTGTAAATCCTCCCTGATGTCCTACTAAAATTGTTGTAACTTTTAAATCCCCACATCTGCGATTTATTTGTACTATACTCGGATTCGGAAATAAATGAAAGACTCATACCCGCTGTCTTCCGCCCTTAAAACAAAGTCGCTGTCTTCGTCTTGGCCATTGAAACGTTGTCACTCTAATTTATTTCCGAAGCTGAGCATAGTTGTAGTTTATTTTATCTAAAAGGATGCACATATTTTCATAGGTTTCTTTCATTGTTACTGAAGGGTCAACTGATATAGATGTTTTTAAATTCCCATTATGTAATAACACAGCTTTGAAACTATATGAGTCTATGAATAAGCGTCTCTTATAGAATGATAGCTATTGAGTTTCTGCATCGTTATCTGCTGTACACGCACATAACGATTTTTTCATACTGTAAATTGCAAAAAACGTATAGAATTTCTTTTCCTAAAAGTCCTAATTTTTTATTCTTTGCCTCATTAAGACGGGAGTCGAGAAGTTCTAACTGTTGCTTTGACAACTCCAAATCTATCTTGTTTACATCTTTTTTAAATATACTGTAGTCAAGGTTTATTGGGTGTAGGTAACACATCGAGGGTTAAATAAAATATCGAGGAATTTCGAATATACGAAAAATTGCAAATTATTTGTAAAAATGGAAATAGAACATAATTATTAATTTTTTTATAAGATAGGGTAAAAAGTTGGTAATTTTGATCTGGTAAAAAACCATTTTTTAAAAACGTTATTTTTTCTCATAAAAGTCAATAACTTAGAACCGTATAAAATCTTCTAAAACTGCTTGCCAAAAATACGCTAATTACGACCAATATGGAGTCAAAATTAGAAATTTACTGAATTTACTAATTTCAATATCAGCCTATACTATAGAACGGTCTTAACTAATTAGGCTAACATTTATATATTTTTTTATAGATTTTACCGATACTGCGGAATATTGGAGTTTTCCATTTGAGTCACCTGCTTTAAGTTTAGATTTGGAAGAGGCTTGGGAAGAGGTAAAGCCCTTATACGAATTATTACATGCTTACGTTCGCCGAAAGTTGAGGGAGTATTATGGTCCAGAGAGAATAAACAGGCAAGCTCCCTTACCGGCACATATTTTGGGAAATATGTGGGCACAATCCTGGAGCAATATCTTCGATATTACTCAACCTTATCCCGGACAAAACTTTTTAGATGTGACCCCAGAAATGACAAGACAGGTAGGTAGTTACTTCCATAACACATCAAACTAGGGTGTTAAGCAAGTCAAAATAATAATTTATATTGTATTAGTGTTAGCTTTGTAACTTTCCGCTATTTTTCCGAGTCAAACTGAGCAAGCCGACGTTGCAGTTGTCAATGTTTGCGATTTGCGTTTGTTCCGCCTGAGACGGTACAACTACGAGGCAGAAAACCTCAGGTTCGTATTCGGCACCTCAAAAACATATAACTCCGTTGAGAAACCTTCTACCAGTTCATGTTACCGAAAAACTACCATTTGATCAGGTTAAGACAGGCACAACGTGTAATGCAACATGCAATATAATTGTAACAGTGAACGAAAAATGGTGAACTAATCTGCACTGGAGCTGATTTGCTTTTGGATCTAACATTGCAGAAGTTGACTGGCCGATATAAAAGTTTTTTCCGAATGTCTAGTATTATACTCTGATAATTTTATTCAATTAATTGGTCCAGAATTGCAAAAAGGGATACATTCGATTGGTCGCACATTTTTAAGGGCACATTTTGGATCAATATATTTTTGACAAACACGCATTTTGTTGTACACACTTCGTTCTCCTTCCAAACTGCATATGACCAGCTCTTTGTTTACGCGTCAAAAACTACAAGGTTCGGATCACCAGCGCGCTCTTTGTGCAACATTATCTGCAACGTACAACGCTTGTACACATTTCTTCCATTGCATGTTACATCACACACTGCGTATGTAGTCTGGGCGAGGTTTGACATAGAATTATATTAAAAATGTGTTCTATTTCTTCCTCGCAGAGCCGGTATTTGGATTGATTAGCCTTTCCGATGATGTATAGGTGTCCTCTTAAAATATTGTGTCCTATAAGCAGTCCAATTGTCCTATTTAGCCTTTTGCTATTCATCGTCCAGACTTCTCATCGTCAGGACATGTGCTCCTTTTGGCAAATATCCACTTATCAGTAGTGTTCGCGCTCGTGTGTCTTCTTTAGTATGTCTTTGCCTTCGGCAAATACATGCGGCAAAGGCATGCCGCATGTATGTTCCACTTATCAATATTGTTATGTCATCGACACATCCACAGACACGAAGCCGTTTCGCCTGTAATTTTTTGAACACTTCTTCACCATAGTAGTAGGACATAGTACTTCTCATGCGGAAAGCATCCGGTCTGTTGAATTTTAATCTGCGTTTTTCCGTAGTTACTTGTCAGTTTTGTGCCCGATGAGGGTGGTAGGGCTTGTTGTAGAGTACTCTTCTTGTACCAGTATGGGAGATCCTATTTCCTGGGTTTGCAGTAGTTCCACTATTGGCACTCTTGCAGTTTCAGTAATTTTTTTCTGAAACACATGATATGACTATTGACTGTATAACTTATCAGTCAATTTTTATTCGTAATTCTGAATATAGAAATTTTTATTCGTAATTCTGAAACTATCAATAAAGCAAAGCATCGCATAATTATCATAGTTTTGAAATGTTGCATTTAATCTGAAATTAAATGAAAATCCACTTTTATTTTTATCAATGATCGTGTGTATTACATTTCTTTATTGAAAATAATTGTGTAACGATTTAAAGTATTCGTATAAATAGCATAATTGTAGCTCGTCGTTTTCTCTTCCTTCATTGTAGCCTACGATATTCTACATTATATTTAACACAGTATGTTACTCTACGTAACAGCCAAATGGAATAAAAAGTGAACGCGATCTCCGAACGCATAATGTATTTTATTTCAATCACCAAATTAAACTTTACTATAAGGTAGTCGGCTTCATGTTAGAATAAAAATGCAAATGTGAAATATGAGGCTAACATCATCATTAATAAAAGAGAATGTGGTTCTGAAGAATTATCGAATTACTGTGTCGCCATTACATCCATCAATTTATGACATGCATAATGAATATTACACATACCAGTTCCTTAACTAAGTAACGTGAAGGAATACATGATACACTTTTACACACATTAAATTTCCGTTCAAATCTTGCACAATATTTTAGTAATTTCTCTAATTACTAGAACTGGTATTTACTTCCGTAAACAGAGATATATTAAATAATATTGGTGCAAATGGAATTTTCTATCCAATCCAAAATTGTCACGAATAGAACTAAATAACTGCTCTATAATAGTACACGGAAATTAGTCAAATTTATGCGGAATAGAAGAAAAAAAATTATACTAAGCTGAAATAAGGCTAAGCTTCTAGGATAGTTAGCTTATGTGTGTAAGGATACATATCAAAAAAGTTCCCACCCCTAAGTGGTAAGCTTCATCTCTATCTCACCCCCTTTAAGGACACCGCACTGTTTTTTTTGTAATATGTTTTAAACGCATTATCTTAGCCATAGATTATCTTAAGTATAGAAAAAGGTTTGCAACAAAATTCTCTACAAAAAAGGTTCTATAGTATGTATCGATTTTTCTATTACTTTTTATGTTATTAAACTGTAGGGTTAAACATATATGAATTCCTCATTCATACACATGCTAGAGAGAAAGGTTGTTTTGACCTGCCTATGCCTTTTGCCTTTGAACTTACCGCTGTGCCTTTATCTCTATTTGATGAAGGAGGACTGATTCGAGAAACCAAAAAGTCATCATTGTATCAAATATCAAAGCACATACGTTAAATTTGTTAAAAGGCATTATGGGAATGTCACAATTATTTTCGATGGTTATGGTAATAATCCTACGAGCACAAAAGGTATTGAACGCCAACAGAGAATTTTAACAAGAACATATCTCAAAGTTATTTTTGATCAAAATATGCCAATTACAGACCCCAAGGAAAAATTATTAAGTAACCTTGCCAACAAAGAACGATTGATTTCTCAACTAGTTCAGACCTTTCAAAATGAAGAGATACAAACTATAACAGCGGATGATGATGCTGATACAGTTATAGTTCAAACTGAGATCCGGAACACGCATTCTCCACAACGGACTCCCGGAGCATACATCACAATGTTCTGCACTATTTTGCAGCTTTAACTTTGGTTTTTAGCCAAACGGGTTCCAACTCCTTACTACTTACTTGAATTATATTAAATAGATAATAAATAATTAAATAGATAAGAAAGTCACATTGATAAATAAGAGTTGTAATGGTAGGCTAGTAAAGTAATTGACTAATTTACTTGATTATTTTCATCGAAACTACTTTAAATTTTTCAGGGCTATTCCCCAGTTGACATGTTCAGATTAGCAGAAGACTTCTTCGTGTCATTAAACATGACTGCATTGCCTTTGGACTTTTGGCAAGGGTCTGTTCTAGAAGAGCCTTTGGACAGGGCAGTCCTCTGCCAACCTTCTGCATGGGACTTCTGTAATAGGAGAGACTTCAGGTAAATATTTTAGTTCCATGTTTTCAAGCTAATAATAATTGAATCACATCCAGTTTGCTCACCGATATTTCTAATTTCAGGATTAAAATGTGTACAAACGTGAACATGAAGGATTTGATAACAGCTCATCATGAAATGGCCCATATTCATTATTTTATGCAATACAAAAATCAACCAAAAGTATTCAGAGATGGAGCAAACCCTGGTAAGATTCAAGGATAGTAATGTTACTCAAAAGAAGATGCTGTGATAAACAGTATTCATCCGTCATTCGTACAGTATTCATTCATCAGTAGATTTTGTAGATATATAAGTAAACAAAAGTCTATTTAATAATAGGCCAAGCTACAGGGGTTTTTTAGGACATTAAAAAATAATGGGTAACGAAATGTGCAGGGTTTTAAACTATAATACATAGATGAAACCGTATATAAATTAAACAGACAATTGTTGTTGATAACAAAATGGCGTGAGAAAAACTAAAAACTGTTTGAATATCTGTATTTTCGGCCGAGAAAAACGAGAAACCCCGCAAAAAAATAGCGTTTTTTTGAAAATTCGTAGCTTTTACAATTTTTACGCTACAGTGTCCATATTGCGCGTAAGAGTAACTTTAAACATGTAAATTATTTGTACAATAACCTAGATCTATTGGACTGTTAGTTTTGCTCTAATTGCCAATGTAATTTTTTTGGCCCTTTATGCAGGTAATCAATCAACTTTGCTCCTACGGTGGTCCGATCGTAATTTTTACAACAGTTTTAGAAACTTCAGAACATTATCTAAAATCTGTATGTTCTACTTGTGCGTAAAAATGGTTTAAATCGCGTCCGAACATTGGTAGTGGTAAGTCCGATTAGTTACGTTTTAGGGAATAAAAAACTTAAATAACATTTTTTGTTCGAGTGGCAGGTAATTTGTTATTAACAATGAAATTGCTATGTAAAAAATCGTTTAAAAAATCCATTTGGAAATACATTTACTATGTTAATTGTGTAAAAACAAATATTTTGTATGTTATAATGTTTTCGAGAATTGCACTGCTTTTGAGTTATATGTAGGCGATTTAAGGTACGAAAATGACCAAGAGTTGAACTTCCTAAAAATTCACTAATGTTTTGGATCTCAAAATGATAGTTAATACTTATACATAACGCAAACATATCATTTTTGTAATAAAGCAACTTTTCATTTTCATCTTGAAATTTATTATCGACATATTGGATTGCTGCTAAGAGGAAGTCCGGCACGAGATCTTGCGTTTTACTTAACGTACAAGTAGAATATACAAATCTTAGATAATGAAGCTTCCAAAACCGTTGTAAAAATTACGATCGCACCACCGTACGAGCAAGGTTGATTACCTGCATAAAGGGCTAAAATACATTTAATTGGCATTTGTAGCAAAACTATCCGACCAACAGATCCAGATTTTTGCACAAATAATTTACATATTTAAAGTTAGTCTTACGCGCAATACAGACACCGTAGCTTAAAACTTAATAAAGGGTCCGCCAATAGGGACGCTCGATCTTTGACAGCTCATGGCGGCTATGTTGTTTGTGGTAGAGTTGGCAAACGTAGTTGTTATTATTCAGTGTATCTTCACAAATCACCATGAACCAATTCAGCCGCGAGCAACATGTGCAAATCGTTAAAACTTATTACGAAAATCATTCATCGGTTCGAGCAACGTTCCGCGCGCTCCGCCAATTTTACGGTGCAATTGATCGTCCTGCTGAGTCGACTATCCGTCGTTTGATTAACAAATTCGAGGCAACCGGTTCGGTGAACAATCAGCCAATACCGACGCGTCGTCGAAACGTCCGATCTGCCCAGAATGTCGCCGCTGTGCGCGATAGTGTGCGTGAAAATCCGCGACAGTCAATTTCACGTCGCGCACAAGAACTCCGCCTTTCGGAAACATCACTTCGCCGAATCTTGCATCTGGATTTGGGCATGCATCCGTACAAGATCCAGCTGACACAAGAGCTCAAAATAAACGACCATAGACAGCGCCGTATCTTCGCTGATTGGGCTTTAGAGCAGTTGGAAGTCGACCCCGATTTTGGTCGCAAAATCATCTTCAGCGATGAGGCACATTTTTGGTTAAATGGGAATGTCAACAAGCAGAATTGCCGTTATTGGGCCGAGAACAATCCACAGGAGGTCCACCAGGTCGCAATGCACCCAGCAAAGGTAACTGTTTGGTGTGGATTTTGGGCCGGAGGCATCATCGGGCCGTATTTCTTCGAGAACGACGATGGTGTGTCCATCACGGTAAACGGCGAACGATACAGATCCATGATAACGAACTTTTTCTGGCATGAAATCGACAATATGGATGTCGAGGATATGTGGTTTCAGCAGGACGGCGCTACGAGCCACACAGCGCGCGCCACAATGGATCTTCTGCACGAGCGCTTCGGAGGAATGGTTATCTCGCGCGGAGGCGACATCAACTGGTCACCGAGATCGTGCGATTTAACCCCACTAGACTATTTCTTGTGGGGTTTTCTTAAATCACAGGTCTACGCAAACCAACCACAAAACACTGATGCCCTCAAAGTCAACATACGCCACGCCATCGATGAAATACAGCCCGATTTGTGCGCCAGAGTCATTGAAAATTGGACTTCTCGTATGCGCGCCACCCAGCGAAGCCGAGGTGGACATTTGACCGATATTATTTTCCATACATAATGCCTTCGAATACTCTTTCAAACAAAAAATAAATTTCATTTATACCTCTCACACAACTTGCTTTATTTCATTTTAAAGATCGAGCGCGCTTATTGGCGGACCCTTTATTAACTTAATGATATTGTGTGAGAAATAATATGGAAGACGCT
This sequence comes from Tetropium fuscum, assembly GCA_964058915.1. Classification (NCBI taxonomy): domain Eukaryota; kingdom Metazoa; phylum Arthropoda; class Insecta; order Coleoptera; family Cerambycidae; genus Tetropium; species Tetropium fuscum. The sequence goes on along the minus strand of CAXKVY010007327.1, from coordinate 12,360 downwards.
GTGTTGAAGTGGTTGCTGTTAGAAGAAGAAGAGAATGAGGAAGTGTTGTTATTAAATGTTGAAATAAAACCACACAGACAATCTGACATAGAACTATTTAAAAGGAGAATCAAGAAAGGCTATGGAAATTTACTGATAAATGTAGGATTTCCTAACAGCGCCGAAAAGCATGCGACTAACGCGGTGGACAGAAGGATGTGCTATCCTAGCGGCGTGGCGCGGCGTTGCGAAGCGTGTGGCGTGCGTTTGACGGTCAGTTGTCATATCTAGCTTACATTAGTAGGTTCAATATTTAGTATTGTGTTTGAAAAATAATATGGAAGACGCTCTGTTGAAGTGGTTGCTGTTAGAAGAAAAAGAGGATGAGGAAATGTTGTTATTAAATGTTGCCATAAAACAGAGACAATCGTTTATATCTTATTTTCACGTTGTACATGTTTAGCAATTGATATATAATATCCACGACACTTAAATTGACTTTGCGAAGCTTTTTGGTCTTTGTTTCGTTGTCGGTGACTTTCTAACAGGGTTTTCAAAGAAAAGAGGTCGCTATATCCAAGGCAAATTAGTATTAGACTTATGGGGTCAGCTACTTTTAAAATATGACGTTATAAGCGGGCTGACGTTATGGCCGGTTTAGCAAAATCATAAAATTTTAATAAATTGTTAAACGAATTAATTTCATAAAATTCTAAACGAATCCAAGAATTAGTAAAAGTACAAGCGGCCAACCCAAAATATATACTTGTTATAAAAAAGTTTTAAGAAGGTAATATATGAAGAAAATATATGAAGTCTCGGTATGATTTTTAATTTTTCATTTATTATCATCAGAATATGCATATGATAATACTCTCCAAAAGGTATACTGGGTAAAATCACGTCTGAAAATCTGTCTGAAAAGAGATAGTCTCTCGGTCTATTATATACATCACGACCAAGACCACGGAATGCTTAAGGTTGATTTAATGTACTTGATAAAATACATTTCTGAAAAGCACTGTACACCTAGACTTTTTCAATTTCGTAAATAGCACGAACACTAAGTAATTTATATTATGAAAAATTAATTACACCAAAAATTTTTAATTTTGGATAGTTATTCTTTTTTGACATCCAAATGTTTATAATTTTATTTTGTTATTTTGTATTAAAACTCTGTTATTATTTTTTCAGTTTCTAATATATGTGAAGGAAATGTGAGAGAAAAATATACGTATAAAAATAATCCGCAAATATCAATCTTCAAATTTATGAAATAAGAATTTCCTGAAATCTACGTAGTGCTAGTGCTAGAACAACGACGTATATATATATATATATATATATATATATATATATATATATATATATATATATATATATATATATATATATATATATATATATATATATTAGCTTTGAAATTCTTTGCTATTCATATTTATTTTGTGAAAAGTAATCTTGGGTTTGTAGCATTTCATTACATAGAAATAAGCAAATAGACGAATAAGAAAGAAAACACACTTACCAGTGCTATGTCTGGACACGCATACGGAAATGAACCACTATACATACGAAAACGAACCACTTAGAAGTTGTACAAGTTCTTTCACCTTTCTTGAGGATATTCAAATATCCTCAAGAAAGGATATATATATATATATATATATATATATATATATATATATATATATATATATATATATATATATATATATATATATACATATATATATATATATATATATATATATATATATATATATATATATATATATATATATATATATATATATATATATATATATATATATATATATATATATATATATATATATGCATAAATGCGTTAGGTATATTTTTTATGGTCATTCTAATTTTGTTATCAATAAGGATATTTATAAAGAACAGGTGACCCGGCTAATGTATGCAAATTAGTATTTTGCATTTAAAATATAGATTCGGTGAACTAGAAATCAAGACTTCTGATGAAGCGCAGTTATTAAGATCTAAGTACCTACCTACCTTCTGTTAATGCGCCATCTGTTCATACGTAGATATCTGTTAAAACTGCCTTAAATACATACTTAATACTTCCGGGTTTTCTTATAGTTATGTCATGAAAGTAGGTGTATCCGAACAGTTGCTTTGTAGGAGAGCACTTTTAATAAAATCAGCAATTACTCTTATGATAATTATTGCTATCATGTTACCAGTTCCGGATATCGATAATGCAATTTAATCCTTTATCGGTATTGCGTAGTCTTTTTTGTGGATAATGTTGGTAGGTAGGTAATTAATTATTACTGTTTGTGTCTTTTAAGAAAATAGTCTGTCTAGTCTATATGGACGATATTATAATTTAGTCCCTGACAATTCATTTTAACCAAAGCATTTAAAAGACCTGATAAATGTGAATTTCTCAGAAAAGAAGTCACTTATTTAGGACATATTAGAAAATGGTGTACAACCAAATCCCGCAAAAATAGATTGCATTCAAAATTTTCCACAACCCAAAAATCAAAAAAAAATAAAATCCTTCTTATGACTCGTATATTATAGGTTATTATAGCAGTTATTATAGCCGATTTATTTCGAATGTTCCTAAAATTTCAAAACCATTAACTAAACTTTTGCAAAAAGACATTTTATTTAATTTTGATTCACAATGTTAAAATTCTTTTGAGGAATTAAAACAAGCTTTAATTCGACACCCATCGTTATATATCCTAACTTTGACGAAACATTTTTAATGACTACAGACGCAAGTGATTGCTATTGGTGCTGTACTTTCACAAGGACCCATAGGAAAAACCTACATATCGCTTATATTTCTCGAACACTATGTAGTACTGAATCTAAATATATTACAATAGAACGTGAACAGTTAGCTATAATTAGGGCTGTAAAACACTTCAGACCGTATATTTTTGGGCGAAAGTTTAAATTAATAACCGATCATTGCCGTTAACTTGGCTATTCTCTATAAATGACACAGGAAGCCGTTTAGCTCGCTGGCGTTGAAACTAAAGGATATTATCAAATTATATACAAACCTGGTAAAATTAACAAAAATGCTGACGCCCTATCTATAATTGAAATCAATCATTTCCAAGAATGTTCAAAATTAAATTCCAAAATTCTTGCCTATAATTCAGATGAAGAAAAAACAGTAGTAGCTATTGAATTAACAAAATAACAAATATCAAGCGATCATGTAACATTTGTAAATCTTTATAAAACCAAATCACTTATAGATTTGGTTTTATCAACTATTAGATAAAGAAAATAAAAACATTATAACATTTTTTCAACAAAATAATTTATAAGATCTACATCTTACTATTATTGAAGACATATTTGAAGAGAACCCAGATTTTGCTACTTACAAAGTTAATACTGCTTCTAGTAAAACAATACTGCTTCTAGTAAAACAGTAAGAAAAGGAAAGTATTTTATCGTACCAGAAACCTTTCGATCCAGAAACAATCATGGAAACATTATTCATTCTATTGTATAAATTTCAAAATGAAATAGACATTTCGCAAACTTATCATATAGAAAAAAATTTAGATTTACCCATTTTAGAAATGTTATCCTTCATATTTGCAGAGAAGGAATTAAAATTAAAAGTAAAAGTAAATAAATAATTAAAAGTAAATAAAACTGAAAAAACCCAAATGCTAGATGAAAGACACTAAAGCGATGATGATAACAAACAGGGACTCATTTTTTATCAAAATTTGATCAGTTTTGTAAAATAGGGATATCGTCTGTCGAAATCGGCTTCAAATAAAGAAAAACACGAAACACAAAAAATCACAGCAGATGATTCTTGAGATCCGTATAATTTGTAACCGAAATAATTACATAAGATTCTGTCGAAAAGAAGGAAAGGTACCATATATTAATTTATGGCGGATTCGTTTTCTCAAGAAATTTAATTATCGCACCAAGATGAAGGGTAATTAATTTTACTCACCTTGACAAGGAAGCGCTTGCTATCAATACAATCATAGTAAATAAAGAAAGTACGGAATGGACATACGCAATGTGTTAAGCTGAGTTAACTGTTTACAATTACTTTCACCGTGTGCATGATTATAGACTGAGAGACGCATAATCAATGAGCACTCATAGCGTTGCTGTTACAAATTAAAACTGCCTAGAACATAAAACATGCTTGAACAATTCCGGTAATATCCGTATCACTTAAGCCATCATTATAGATGTAGTAAAATATAGCATCTACGTATTAAATAGTAGTATTTCAATGTATGCTTCTTTATATGGCAAGTTGTAAACATTACAAAGAATAATAAATAAAATATTTTTTTAGCTTTCCATGAAGCTATAGGCGAAGCGATTGGTCTCTCGGTGGGTACACCAAAACATTTGCAAGCTCTAGGACTAGTTCAAGTTTCAGTAGATGACACCTCGGTAGATATAAATTATTTGTATTCTATGGCGTTAGAAAAAGTTGTGTTTTTACCATTTGCTTTCGTAATGGACAAATGGCGGTATGAAGTTTTCAAGGGAGATATAAGGAAGGACGAGTATAATTGCCATTGGTGGAGGCTCAGGTTAGTGTTATATTACCTTAAGTTAAGTGATTTTTTATAAGGAAATTTATCTTTATTGTTATTTGCTAATTTTCAGTGAACAGTACCAAGGAATTAAACCACCCGTTCTAAGATCCGAAATTGATTTTGACCCCGGATCGAAGTATCATATTCCAGCAAATATTCCTTATTTAAGGTAAGTAATAATTTTTCTTACGTTATATTCTCGAACATTTTGAAGATATATACTTGCAGGTTTAAATTACTCTTTATTTTTTTATGCAAGTTAATCATACTGATACTGAAATAAAACCCACATATAGAAAATATTATTTAATAACAATAATCACATAAGCAACAGAAAGGTAATACTGACAAGAAAAAATAGTAAAAAAGACAGCACTTAATCAATATCACTAATGATATCCATAACCTCCTGATTCGTCACCTCCACCAGAGGTTTCATGGCCTCCTCCGAAATCGTAACCTCCATCTGAACCTCCCCCAATATCACTTCCTCCAAAGTCGTGACTCTCTTCGTGTACAGGTACATGTACTGGTACTTTAACAGGTACTGGTACTGGTTTCTCGACTATATGAGGTACCTTCTTTTCTACAGTATAAGGAACTGGGTTGAAAATAGGAATTTTTACTGCATAAGGCACTGGTTTCTCTACAGGTACGGGAATCTTCTTTTCGACTGGGTAAGGGGCAGGTACTGGAACTTTAACGGGATAGGGTTGTGGTTTATCTACGGGATAAGGTATGTGTCGTTCGAATGGAACTTTCACAGGATATGGTGCTGGTTTGAATACTGGATATGGAATCTTTTTCTCTACATGAACTGGATAAGGTTTTGGTACGTGAACTGGATATGGCCTGTCAACATGGACTTTTACTGGATATGGTACGATTTTTTCTACTGGATAAGGTTTTGGTACATGAACAGGTACCTTAACTGCATAAGGAATTTCTTTCTCGACAGGGTAAGGTTGTGGTACCTTAACTTTATAAGGCACGTGCACTATCTTTTCTACAGGGTAGGGTTCAGGGACTAAGACTTTGACAGCATAAGGCTTATCAACATGTACTTTGACAGGGTAATGTACAGTTTTCTCTACAGGGACAGGCTTATGAATAGGTACAGAAACTTTAACTGGAACCTTTACGGGATATGGAACTTTCTTCTCGACTGGGTAAGGATGAGGAACTGGAACCTTGACTGGGTAGGGGATATTTTTCACTACGGGGACACGTACTTCTTTGGTGACGGGATATGGTACAGCAACATTTTTGTAGACAGTGACAGTTTTCACATGTTCTTCATGTCCCCCGCCAGATTGCCCACCGCCGAAATCGTATCCACCGCCGCTCTCACCTTCGTCGTGGCCGCCGAAGTCTCCACCGCCACCACCTAGGGAGCCGCCAAAGTCTCCACCGAAATCATGCTCTCCTCCTGAAAATCCTTGACCACCACCGTATCCCAAGTCTAATCCTCGCTTGTCCTGTCGTTTGTCAGCGGGTTCAGAATCTGCGGATTTAACGTCTGTGGCCTTCTTTTCTTCCTTATTTTCAGCGCTCGCCAACAAGAGGAGTGCGCAAAGCGCTGAATAACCCTGAAACCAAAAAGAATATTTATGTGCCACAGAATAACAATAAATCATATCTAGATCTAGAACATCAAGGTATACGGGCATATAATAAATACTTATATAAATACTTATATAAGTATTTATTTTTATCTGGTGCTTGTTCTACTTATTGATATGGAAATATATTGTCTTATTCACATTATTGACATTAATCGCAAAACTCCACAATATAAAAAACTGAAAAATAGTTAACTATATGGATTAAAGTTGTATATATGCAAGTTTGCTGCCCGCCTGCACTAGTTTATTATTTCAAAATAAATGCACTCTTATTATCTACACTAAATAATTATTGCAATTTTGCCAATTAGTTTAATCAAAATGTTATATAATAATTTATAATATTATATTATAATTATAATAAATATTATATTATAATTTTTGTCATTATTTACACTTTGCGAAAAAAAATGTAGTTCTCAAATTGTTTCCGATGCACATTGTAAAATATATTTGACAGCCACGTCAATTAAAGGGTATTCTGCTGACAGCGTTCTTTTTGTTATTATTCTGACTCTTAATTTAAGCATGTTTAAATAATTGGACCATCAGAAGTATCTGATTAATTCCAACACTTTTCACTTCCACTTTGTAATTTCCCGATATGAGTAGATAAATACGTATTCGTAATAATTAGAAACTTCACTTGCACCGGCAGCGCGGAACTAATTACCCATTCGAGATATTCTAATTTCACTTTTACGCACACTGAAAAAATATACGGGCGACGTATGTCACTTTACACTTACCAGGAGTTTCATTTCTTATGTTGGATGAATCCAAAACCCGACTGGATGCTTCTCAAAACTCTCCTTAAGCTTTTATAGAGCCTCGATACTTTCCCCGAGCCCCCAAGAGGGGCATGGAAGCGCCCAATGTACCAAACACTCCCCTACCTCGAAAGTTCCAAACATCCGTTAGTATGTAATTAAGTAATGGATCAGTTATTTTAATTGGAATATGTTACTTATACGTTTTCTGGATGAGTACTTATAAATACATTTTACTCCATAATATGAAGATTACGTTCTGTATTATAGTTCAGTAAATATCGGTAATTTACAAGAAACAATGATTGTTTTGTTTATATTTTTTAAGATGTACCTACTAGACATGATTTTCATACAATCATATAGGTACCTAATTAGGTTAACCATTTAACCATTATAAGCGGCAATTATAACGCCTGTATATAAAAACGGAACAAAAAAATTGGCAACTAATTACAGGGCTATAATATCTGTCGTTAACCATTTTTGAAAAATAATATAGCCCGGTCAAAATAGACATTCAAGGTTACAATAATTCGTATAGAGCTGAAAATTGGTACGGATGGAGGACCATTATAAATGAAATGTGAAAAGTCTACTATATTATATTGTATTAATATTGTATTATCTATTATATTGTATTGTATATTGTAAAAAATGGTACTACCTATTTGAAATGCTGAAAGCGGTGTCAATTACGAGAAATTGGGAAAACTATTCATCTGATTATTAATTATCGAATGGCACTTCTTCTTCTTCTTCTCCTCTTCCTCCTCCTTCTTCTTCTTCCTGCTGGATGCACGAACTTAATCACGAACAGCTGCTGAAAAGATTAGAGTCCTCAGGTGCAAGAGGTGTAGCGTTAAAGCTTTTCCATAACACAGCGTTGGCAGGGTGTGAAAATTACAAAGATTACAAGATTACAAAAATTCGCATAGAGCTAAAATTTGGCACGAAGGTTTGGAAGGTTCGATTGAAATATGAAAAGTCCCCACCGATCCCACTTCTGCAAAAAGAAATATTTATTCACACTTTTTCTCCTAAGAGTCACCGTTTCCGAGATATAACGATTCAAAAAGTTGAAAAAGTGGTTTTTTTCATAATATGCACACGTTTTTACGCCACCTCTGAGGTAGTGTATGCAATTGGCGCGTTTTCTTTAACGTGGTAATAGGTTTTAAAAAAATATATATTTTTTCGGTTGGAGGTTAAGCAGTAATACCAGTAACTACTCAACGTCATCACCAACAACAATAGTTGTATTTGTCAGTTCATTTGTTCAGTTAAATATTTACTACGAATAAAACAAAATTGCGACATTTTCTTAAAACTTTAAAACAGCACAGATTAGGTTGGGAAATATTAACAATAAACATGTGTTTTCACTACGAAGGAACGTTCGAGACTAATAGTATTTCGTTTATAGGGCTTTGAAAAAAGAGCAAGTATACGACCCTTGCCATGCGGATAATTGAATAGGAGACAGATGTTGCTCAAGGTTACACTGGCCTATAAAATGAGGGACTGGGTTTCTTTCGAGCTGATATTCTCATAATCGTACTGTTTTGTATGTATAAGTTACACAGACCAATAAAAAAATATTTTTACTTGTATTATAGCTCCAGTGATGAACGGTGACTTAGGATAAAATGTATAAAGACAATTTTTATAGATGAATACATGGTCTACAATTTTCGTTTGGTCTATTTTTATGATAAAACTTACAGTTTGTCTGAAAACGTAAAAAACCCATATTTTCCAACTTTGACCTTGAATAATTTTTTGCAGATGTGAGATCGATGGGGACTTTTCATGCTTTATTTATAATGGTGTTCCGAACATGCGTACCAATTTTTAGCTCTATGCGATTTTTTCTAACTTCACCCCTATTTTTTGGGCTAACTTGACCGGATTATAGTATGGTTCCGGTTGGAAAAGAGGCTGAAAACTTGAGATATTATTTACAATGAAGCAGTCGACATGTCTTTCAGTTCGCACCACTTTGGCAATTTTTTTTGGAAAAGATAAAAGAATTGTCGTTTTTATTTTCTTTATAATGTTCCGGGCGTTCAAATGGGTTGCAAAATCAGATTCAGTTTCAGTAATGTATATCCAATCTTATGTCAACATTTGAGAACTTTTGGAATTATGTTAGAACAATTATTGTCTTCAGTGAATTAATGTCTTCAGTGACTGGTGATGGTGAATAAAATACTGTCACAACAATCCATGATTATTTAACGCGAACCAAAGAAAACAATTTAGTCCAATTGCCATTAAGTGTATAATGGCATACCAAAAGATTCATATTTTATTATATTCTAAAATTGTACAACTTGTTACCTGAAAACATAAAAGGAATTAAAAATAAAACTAATTTACAAAAGCAACTCAAATTTATTAATGATAACTATGAGAGTATACAGGGTGTCCCACGGTGACGAGACATTCGACATATTGCAGAGGCTACTTCGATTTTAATTTTGATAATTTGGGCAATAGTGTTCTCGGACATAACTCTCTTAACTAAAATAACGGCGTCCATCTAACGCTACCGGTTATACTGAAAGTTGACGTCATCTTCGTTATTTTATATAGAACATCCTATATATTATTGAAATTTTGGTTTCTACCTCAATTGTTAGGTGAACTTTCATACAGGTTTCCTATTCTTAAAGTCAACCATTTTTGATATATTTAATTTTTTTTAGGAAAAGGCACTGCCTAATTGAAAAATACATATTTTACAATAATAAAGCTAGAGCGATAGAATTTAGGACGGACATAACTAGAAGTCTAAGCTTCCCTGCCATAATTTCAAAATCATTTAATTTCTTACAGGGTGGTGGAAATTGAATGCCGAATTTAATAAACTTTAAACCAACTTAACTTATTTTTTTTAAACGGAATACTGTTACCTGTATATTTTTTAGCAACCTGATACCAACAACATTGTTTGTAGTGCTTCGAATGATATAATAGTTAATAGTTAACTATATCTAATGTCTCGTCACCGGGAGACACCTGTATAATTAGTATAATTGGGATATTTGGAATCACCAATCCAGCCACATTGTCCCTGTTTATTTTTTTTATTAAATTATGTATTAATGATATACATATGTATATGTAAATGGGTATATGTGGGTTAGTAGGAATATATACCTACCATAGAAGTAGATATATATCATACATATCATATCATATCAACAGTGCTGACGCATCGAGACACGCTCGTTTTTGAATATCAGGTTGCTAGCGGCGGAGTTCATGAATGTTGAACGCGCGTATAGTAAACATCGACAAGACTAGTTATAAATTGAGTTGTATAGTTGTTAATCAGTACCTATGTTTAGTTATTGTGTATTAGCAAGTTAATAAAGTAGTGTTAAGTTACAGGATGCTTAAATTATTGGATCCACGATATAGTAGTACCGTTTGTGCACAAGCCCAAACACGTAAGAATATGAAATTAAATGACATGTTTCTTATGAGCGACGAAAATTGGCGATTTCAGTTTTTAACTCTACACTACACCTACTCTTCGACTTTCGCAGTAAATCGTATGATAAGCGACTCAAAACCTGTTCCATCTTACAAGCCAAAGTGGTCGAGGTTGAATTGCTAAAAGCCAATGTTTCACAATTTCCTTTATCTTCACTTACACGATAAAAACTATGAACTAATATCAAACTTTTTTCTACTGAAAATGACATTTAACTAATTAATTATTCTACATTTAATATTTACTTATATAACTACCTGTGAATACAAAATGATAAGATACTTAATTGACATTTTGTAACATAGAAAGTATTTCATCTATTCCATTATTATAATTAACGCCTATTTTTTGAGTGAAACCATAATACATTATTTTATTTGATATGCATAAATTAATATATAATACGAATTTTGGAACTAGGTGGTACAAAATATTCCCTTAAGTGTGTTTTGTTTGTAATATATCTAAATATTAATGAATACTTAGTACAATAAAACTAATAGAATAATACTTTTAACTTCTATCAGCTGGCATCTAAAATAAGTAGTAAATCATACAAACAACAAATGGATACAATACCAAACAACATCTATGGATATAATCCCTATGGATATACCTGTACAGGTATTGAATACAGTTGAAATTATAACGCAAGCTTTTAATTTATCATATGCAGAAATCGCAAATAAATAAAATTAAAAACACCAATTATGCACTCATTGTTAAACAGAAACTTCTTAAACAGAAAGAAAACATCTGCAGACGCGTTTAAATTAAAGTATGAAAGTAGAAAAAAGTACCATAGTAAATAGAACAAAACAATAATAATAAAATTATAATTTAACTTTTATCAGCTGACTTGTTTAAAATACGAAGTACTAAGTCATGCATGATACGAAACCACTATATATATATATGGCAATATGCATCTACGAGTACAATCATTGAATTACAGGAATTTATATATGCAATATGAATGGGTTAGTATTTTATTTAATGCGTATATTGAATATCCATTGGCTTAATTAAGCCTCCATCGAGCATGCCATAGGATAAAACAAAATAGAATAGGAGTTGAAATAATCTTAAACACTGTTCCTATATTTACTATAAAAAGTGTTCCTACTATTCCTACTATAAACAGTAAGTAAATCGGACATGGCATTTCTATTTAAATGTTACTTGTTTTAAGTACCTATTTAATTAATCACATCACAATTTTTAATTCACTCTGCTATAACAAAATTCCACTTTTCCGTTGGCATGGAAACATTCTACTATTTTACCATTAGGTAAAATACTTGAATAACCTCACTGAAATTTCTTATCTGCACCCCATCCGTATTTTACCGACAATGTCCAGAGGTTTAGTATCAGAATATGTGTAAACAAGTATAATTTACTGTATGTCGAAGTAATTGTCTGTGTAAGAGACATCCATTGCAACTATATACAGAACCACTCCACTATCAATAATTATTTAATAAAGACCATTATTAGTACATTTTGGCAAATTATGGTTCAATTTTTTTGTATTGCTGACCTTTGAAGTAGTGTTCTTACTCCGTTCTCCCCTTAGCATTATTTAACTTTAACAAAAGAAATTGATTAGAGAAAATATTACCGTTTTTCAAAAGAAACACAAATAGGCACCAGCAATTTATTAAAAATGTAATTTACCAGATAGCTTAGTAATTTATTGTATTTGTACTTTATTAAAATTCACAATTAATTTCGGGAAACGATGCATAGGAATTCTCGGTCTAATTATTCGGTTGTATATTATTATATCTGTACATTCTTCGTTTCATATAAAATTAAAATTAATTTGCACTGATTGTGTTTTCTGTAGTAGTTAACTTTAGCTGGACCCCTAGTAATGATCTAAT